>CAUYON010087684.1:0-60050 GCA_963573935.1 Arctocebus calabarensis
CAGGCAGGACACGAAGGTAAAGGTGACCCCGAAGAGGGACACCAGCAGGTCGCTGAGGCTGATGTTGACCAGCAGGAGGTGAGTGGGAGTGCGGAGCCGAGGGAACTTGTAGTAGAGGACCAGCACCAGCAGGTTGTTGGCGACGCCCAGCAGCCCGATGCAGCCCAGCAGCAGCGCCAGGCGCTCGTAGGCGCGCGGGCTGAAGAGCGGCGCCGGGCTCAGCGTCCCCGCCGGGGTCGGCTCCTCGGCGCCCGCGGCCCCGCCGCCCTCCCAGAAGCCCTGGCCGCCGCTGCGGTTCCCCGAGTACATGGCCCGGCGCCGGCGCGCTCGGCGGGAGGAGGCGCTCAGCGTGCGGCGCGGCTCGCGGCGCGCTCGGCACTGGGTGGGGCTCCGGCCCCGCCGCCCGCTCTAGCCATTGTGCGCGCCGCGCCCGCGCTGCCGCGCAGGCACCGCCTTCGCCCGCCCCTTCCGCCCGTCGCGCCTCGGAGCCCCGCCCCTCCCCGTCAGCGCGTCCTCGCCTCTGCCCCGCCCCCCGCGCGCCCCCGAGGAGGGGAGGAGCTTCGGGGCGCGCCCTCGAGCCCTCGCTCCCCTCGCACTCTAGTCGGAGACCCCTCTGCAGGCGAGGTGGGCGCGCGCCCGCGGAGGCAACAACCAGAAAGGCGCCTAGGCCCCTGTTTCCTCGCACCATGCTTGACAGCAGTGCACATTCACCCATTCCCTCGCTCACTCCTGCCTTCATTCATTCATAAATATTTCCGAGCGTCTGCGCCTCAGGTAGGCTGACAAAAGGGTGGGATGGATGAGGGAGTCTCCCCTCCCCAGGAAGCCGTCATAGCCCACTACCAGCCTACTAGGCCCACTCTGCCTCATTTTTTTCTTTTTCTTTTCTTTTTTTTTTTTTTTTTTTCTTGTTTTTGAGACAAAGTTCCACTCTGTTACCCTGGGTAGAGAGCCCTGGTATGATAGCTCACAGCAACCTCAAACTCTTGGGCTCAAGCAGTCCTCCTGCCTCAGCCTCCTGAGTAGCTGGGCCACAACACCAGGCTATTTTTAGTAGGGCTGGAGTCTCGCTCTTGCTCAGTGGAGTCTCACTCCTGAGATCCAGCAATCCACTCGTCCGAGCCTCCCAGAGTGCTAGGAGTACAGGTGTGAGTCACCGTGCCTGCCCCCACCCTGCCTCATACACTTAACATAAACAAGAGAAAACAAAACCCTGAAAAGCTTGGAGTAGTTTTACACGCAGAAAAACTGAGGAAGAAATAAGCTAAACTGATAGGTGCCTGCCTAACTACCCGAGGGCTGGAGGACACTTCCAAGGGCTTATAAAAGACTCTGCCACTCTCAGAGAGTATGGGATAAGAAAGGAAATGAGGTTAAGCCCCAGTTTGGACCCCAAGGCCTGCCAACATCATTCCTCCTGTTCTGCTCCGAAGTACTGGAAGATCTATCCTGTTAACTGGGGCCCACCGGAGTCCTTCACTGGGAGTGACTGCCTGGATTGTGCCCCCAAAGCTTCAACCTAAATCTAGCAGGTATAGAAAGGTATGTGCTATATTTAGAACAGCACACATTTTCCACTGGGCCTTTTCTCCAGTAGCTAAGAAAATATAGTACAAATCAAATATAGGTTGTGGACGTCATCAGACTCTGCAAGGGCAGCTTCTGCCTTTGTCACTGCACAGTAACAAGGCACTGCAGTCCTGAGCCACACCTGCAGGCTGGCCCGGGCACTGGTGACCCACACAGGGTTCTCGGAAGCTGAAGTAATTGCTCTCCATGAGGGTGTTTACCCCTCCTGCCTCTGTTCAAAAGAGCACCAAGGAATGGCCAGCTTCAATCAATGTCCATTCCAAATTCCCTGGAGATAGAAGCTAATCAGCTGGGCCACCCTGGTGGACTGAATAATAGTTGAGAAGCAGAGTGTTCTGCCAAAGCTTGATTTTCCTCTAAGGCTTCTGATCTGATTTAAAATTTTATTTTAGATTTGTACAATCATTTAACAAGTTATATATGTTTAATACCTACCGTGTTTTCAGCATAGTGCCTTATCTACCCTAAGGTCTTAATAAATATTAGTTGAATGAATGAATTAAGAAGGACCCACTATATTTTTTTCTGAAGTATTCATTCATTCTTTGGTGCTAAGTCCCTGCCCTCATAAACCTTACATTCTGGTGGTGTTGGGAGAAAAGATGAAAGCCAAATAAGTACATAAGTACAATAAGTGTTTCAGTAGTTAACAAGTGTCATAAAGAAATACAAGGCAGAGAAAGAATAAGGGAAAAGGAGGGAAGGAGTTATTATTTAGACAAGGTGGTTACAGGTAGTGGGACTGTGCTTGGCATGCTGGAGGAGAACAAGGAAGTGAGAATGAGGATTAGGAAATGGACAGAGAGGTGGGTGAGGGGAGAACAGCCAATCATACAGAGCCTGAGCCATTTAAATAAAGGACTCTATTAATCAGAGTCAAATCCAGGGCAATGCCTGTGCAAGACAAATAACAGTGGTGAATGTAAAGGAGTAAGAGGCTTTTAAAAATGTTTAAGATCGTTGTTTGTTTGTGTGTGTTTCATTTAGAGAGACAGAGTCTCACTCTGTTGCCTAAGCTGGAATACGGTGGTGCCTTCATAGCTCACTACCGCCTTGAGCTCCTGGGTTTAATTGTTTAAGAATTTTGATACAATTATTTTTTACCATACTCTGAAATTTATTGAATTTGACAGAGTCAAGCAATGATCCCACATACGTGATTTCTCACTTTTAGTTCTGAGAATAACTGGTTGTTGACAAGAGCCTGGCGTCTCCACCTGTCTGTTGTGCTTTCCCTCTGACCCTGTGAGCTGGACACTCCTGCTGCCCCTGGCCTTCCACCATGAATGGAGCTCCCTGGGGCTCGCACCAGATGCTGACACGTGCTTCTTGTACAGGCTGCAGAACTGTGAAGCAAATAAACCTTGTTTCTTTTCTTTTTTTTTTTTGGCAGTTTTTGGCTGGGGATGGGTTTGAACCCACCACCTCTGGCATATGGGGCTGGCACCCTACTCCTTCGAGACACAGGCGCTGCCCTAAACCTCGTTTCTTTAAAAATTATACACACTGGGGATGGTGGCTCATGCCTGTAATCCTAGCACTCTGGGAGGCCAAGGTGGGTGGATTGCCCTGAGCTCAGAGGTTCAAGACTGGCCTGAGCCAGAGTGAGACCCCATCTCTACAAAAAAAATAAAAATAAAAACCCAGGCATTGTGGCTGGCACCTGTAGTCCCAGCTACTTAGGAAGCTGAGGCAAGAGAATTGCTTAAGCCCAAGAGTTGGAGGTTGCTGTGAGCTGCGATGCAACAGCACTCTACCAAGGGCCACAAATTTTTCTATTCTGTTTCAATAGAAAAATGAGTAAATAAATAAATAAATGGAAAAAAAAGAAAATTTCAAAAGAAACTTCAAACTAAGACAATTGAAATCCAATTGAAAGCAAAATTAAGAAAAAAAAAATTTCCACACTGAACTATTCCTATATAGCAACACATTTGAACTAAGACAAATGTGGGTATAGCATTTCTGTTTGGAATAACAAAAAAAATTCTGGAAGTGGATAGTGGTGATGGTTATACAACATTGTAAATGTATTTAATGGTACCAAACTGTACACTTAAAAATGTTTAAAAAGTATAAGTTTATTATGTGTATCGTATCAAAATTTTTTTAAAGGCATATGCAAATTGTACCTACATCTCATTGTCTCAGAGTAGAAGTAATCTGATGTAACCAGTTTTTTGAATGAATTGGACTCAGAATGAAAAATTCAACATTCTAGTTCTTCCTACTCATTTAAAACGTATTCTTTTAACCTGCTCCTTCCTGCCCTTAGATGAAATTTTGGTACGTTCTAATGCTTTTCTGATCACTTCAGGTAATACAAGTCCAGAACATTATAATATTATAAAGTTAAAATTCGTGTAAAACTCACTTTTCCACCCTCCAAAATAGAGCCTGCTTCAAGGCCCAGAGAACTTCTGTGAGTGGATGGGGGGAAGTTTAGCTTCTCCAGTTTCTTTGATTCACCAACTGCAGATGTTCTGGGCCCCTTTGGACTTGCAAGGAAAAAATATTTCTTGATTGGTAAAGTTGTCATCGAATGTTGGTGCCCTCTGATTACAGCAAATTTTAAATGATGTGTTTTTCTCTGTAGAGAACCTTAGGCCCCTGGTGTCTTTCTTGCACAACTCCCTTGATGGGGCAATGCTTTCATCAGCTGGCTACTGGGGTCTTCCTCTCTGCCTCTCCTTAGGGTCCCCAACACAATACGTACAGTCTTTTCCCATAGGGCCCTTCCCAAGATGACTGAGTCTGGCTCCTCTACTCAGAGTCTAGTCTGTGGCCTCTGGAAATATGTATGCATCTTTGCCCCACCAAATTCTGGAAGTGGACTGCTGTGGAGGACTGGCCAGCCTCAGTCTGTCTCTATCAGTGTGCCTTAGATGGAAAGAAGTGGGAAAAAATTATGGTTCCTCAACCACCATGAAAATTCTCTCTAAGATAATGCTCGTGAAGGGTCTCTTCTAGCTCCTAATAAACTTGTTACCTTCTCTTAGGTAGTTTGAAAATAAGCATGGGCTAATGCGTGCATTACTGGTTCCTTGTGCCTCCACACATCCTCCTGCATGGGCTGTCTGGCACGGCACTTTTTTAAGACAGAGTCTCACTCTGTCGCCCTGAGTGCAGTGCCAGCATCATAGCTCACAGCAACCTCAAACTCTTGGGCTTAAGCAATCTTTCTGCCTCAGCTTCCTGAGTAGCTAGGACTATAGGCACGTGCTACAATGCCCGGCTAAGATTTTTCTATTTTTAGTTGAGACTGGGTCTTGTTCAGGCTGGTCTTGAATTCCTGACCTCAAGCAATGCACCCACCTTGGCCTCCCAAAGTGCTAGTATCACAGGCATGAGCCACTGTGCTCGGCCAGCACTTTAGAATGGGGAAATTCTTTAGAATGGGGCAATTCTTCAAGGCTTTTGTGTTGTAGGGCCACTTCAAAGGCAGAAAGAGGTTCATTTTAATAACCTCTTACACTGGAGCACTAAATCATTACAAGTAACTGTATTCCAGAAAAGTCCTTTGCAAAGTCTGGGGAGGTGGAATAGAGACAGATTGGCATTCTTGTTTGGAATAACTGATAACCCCTAGCCTTCTGCATCCTAAATGGGTCAGCTAAGAGGGAACATTAACCCTTAATCAAATAGTCTCCTTCCCAGGATTGTGACACAAACTTCCCTGGCCTCTTTGACCTTAGTCCCTATGGAGAAGCAGGAGAACTCCTACAGAAAATCTTGTCAAACATATATGCACTTTTTCCTACCTTAGGAAATACAATTCAGCGAATGTGATTGGATTTTTTTTTTTTTTTTAAAGAAGAGAATCTAGCATGCCTTTAGGTTCTGAATGTCAATTTTCCTAGTGGATACAGTTTTTCAGGTGGGTGAAATGTAGGGATCAACTTAACATATAAACTGTATATCTATCCATATCTCTCCTCCCCTCTGAATGCATATACAGCAGAACTTCCAGAGTTACCACCTGGAGTTTACACTGACCACCTCCTTAAGTTGACCTAATTTTCATAGACCAACATGCACCACACGTAGGAATCAGTACGGCAGGAGAAGTTCCTTATGTTGACCACCTCTATATGTTGACCAGCTTGTTCCAGTCTCTTGGGTGGTCAACTTACAGTCTATTGTATTTGTTTAAAAAATGTAATCTCATTTGTAGTCATCTTGCTATTAAAAGCAGAGTTTAGATGACAAAGGAGGTAGAGAAAACATTCAATTTCTTGAAGTTATGACTAATTAAAAAATGTATATGTATACATTATCTCCATACCAATCAATGTTAGATAGTGAAAGTCTAGTACACTGGGACAAAAGGAACATTTATAAGTTTTCAAGAAGAGGAAATAACAAGATATACAAAAGATCAGGGATCAGGATAGCTTATGATCAACAAAAGAAACTGATCAGAGTATACTCAAAATAGCAATGTGAGAAGCAAGAAGACAATAGAATACTATCTTCAAAATATTGACGGAATACAATTTTCAACGTAGAATTCTGTACCCAACCAAATTAGATAACGTGCATGGGAAGGTCAGTATGATTTTAGACATACAACTACCAAAAATTTATCTCTCAGGCACTATTTCTAGATGTGAGCCACCAAAATGAAGGAAGAAACCATGTCAAAGAAAGACATAAGTCTTAGGATAGAGGCTTAAGGATAAGGAATTCCCAAAATGAGGATGAAAGGAGATGTCAGTGTGAATAGCTTTGCCCCAATGTATACAAGGCATCAGTGATGTGACTCAAAAGACAGATTTATGAAGGAGTGTTGTCACCACAATGGCTTCTACTTGATCATCATTTTGTACTGAAACTTCTAGAGTGAGCCTGACCCAGATTCTTAGTGGTGCCTGGTCAGCCAGAACCATGCACTGTTGAAGCTTCTTCCCATGTCTTTGTGCCCTGCCACATGCATCAGCTGAAAATACCCATTTCCGTCCAGACAAGATTTTTGCTAATTTATCCTGAGAACTGGAGTCAGCCATGGTGAACTCAGCAGCAGAAAGTGGAGAGCAACCTATTGCCCTGAATTTCTACTAGATGGTTGGTAGCTGGTCTATATGATAGACCAGCTGAACACCCAACCACAGGCCTTGTATCATGTTAGCACCCAGTGATTCATACATATGGCCTCTTTTAATACTTCTGGGAATTGAAGCCAAACTAGCTCAGAGGAACCATCCCATTTATTAGTTTTTTTCCAAGTCTTTCTCTGACAGTGATAATATCATTTGTTTCCTTATATAGGTTGGTATGTATTTGTTCTGAATTTTTATATCGATCACCTTTTATATTTATATACATAAATGAATAAAATAATAAAAACTTTAACTGAGAAAAATAGATGGAAAAGAAAAAAATTATGAAGGTTTTAGGAACATGGTGACAGGTTTATTAAAATTTAAATAATGTGCATAGTTCTATTGAAATTATAAAATTGTCAAAGTATATAGCCTATGCTTAGAAGGCAATTTTATAAAATTAATAGTTTTTAGTAGTGGAAGAAATATGAGTGATTTCTTTTAATGTCTCTTAAGTTTTGGGGGACACTGTTTTTGTAATTGAGAAAATGCAAGTACAAATGCATCGTGAAGCTTCATAAATGGCCATAATAGCTGTGAGCTGCTTCAGCTTATACCTCTAAGATGTTCCCCAAAGCCACTGCCATAATACGCTTTTATACCCACACTCTCGACACCCTTTCCTTCTACTCTGGCTCTGGCTACTCTTCTCTACTCTTCTCTCTAGCTCGCCAATCCACTGAGACAGCTCTCCTTGGGGTCACTATCATCCATATCCAATAGATAATTTCAGACCTCATCGTATGGAGACTATCAGCAGTATTTGGCCAAGTTGACTGCTCCTTCATCCTTTAATGCTTCTCTGTACATATCTCAGTATGTAACTCTAAAATAGAGCATCACATAAGTAACAATGCTATAGTCTGAAACTCTGCGCCCTCCTCCCCAATTCCTATGTTGAAATCTAACCCCCAAGGTAATGGTGCTGCAAATTGGGCCTTTTGGGAGGTGATTGGGGTCACATGGCTTCCACCCTCATGAATGTGATGTGCTCTTGTAAATGGGTGTTGGCCCCTTCAGCCATGTGAGGACACACTGAAGGCCACGTCTGGGAGAAACGGGCCCTCACTGGATACTGAATTTGTCAGAGCTTTGATCTTGGACTTTCCAGCCTCCAGAATGGTGCAAAACAAATTTCTGTTGTTTATACATTACCTAGTCCAAGGTATTTTGTAATTTTAGCAGCAGGAGTGGACCAAGACAAATGTAACAAAATATAATTATCAAATCTAAAAGAAAAAAACAACAATTTCTTAATATCAAATATTCAGTGAGCATTCCAATTTCTTGTAATTGTCTAATAAATGTAATTATTTTCAGTTTGGTTGTTGAGTCAGGATTTAAATACAGTCCACCACACTGTGGGTGGATGGTGTTTCTTTAAAGTCCCATTTAATCTGTGGGTCTCCTCCTTCTTCCTCTTTCTGCCATTCAGTTTCTCTATTGGATAAACTGGATTTCTTTCTGGTAGCACTTTGAGATAACCCCTTAGATCTCCTCCTGCCTCTCTGGCCTCCTCTCCTTCCTTTGTCCATGGTTCTTCCTGATCATTCCGACCTCTGACCACTGGCTTGCTCAAGGGTCAATTTTCAGCTTACTTTTTTGGTTATCTACGTTGATCCCCAGATGCTCTCAATCAGTCCAATGGCTTTTAAGGCCATCTACATCCTGTTGACCCCTGAACCCTGGACTCTCACCTCTGCTTATTCAGCATCCACAATTGTTTATCTAATAGACACTTCAAACTTAACATATTTTAAACTTAACATATTCTCAACTCAACTCTGATTTTTTTACCTGAAATCTGCTCCTCCTACCAGCTCTCTCTCAAACAATGTAAATACTAACTCCATCCTTCCAGTTTCTCAGGCCCAGAACTGGAGTTTTCCTGATTCTTCTCTTGCACTCACATTCCCATCGAATCCATTAGCAAATCCTGTCACATCACTCTGACCACGTCACACTACCTTCATCCGTAGCACCCTAATCTAAGCCACTGTCATCTCTTACTTGGGTTACTGAAATTGCCATATTAACTGCCTTCCCTGCTTCTACCCTTTTATCCTTTAGATCTATTCTCTATAACGCAGCTGGAGCAATCCTTTTCAAATGTAATCCAAATCATGTCATTCTTCTACTCAAGTTTTTCATCTCATTCGGGGTAAAAGCCATAGTCCTTACAATAGGTCCTAAGCTTATCTGCTCACCTCCGCAAACTTTTTGACCCTCTCTCCCTCACTGTCTTTCTTCCCACATTGCACTAGCCAAACTGGCCTCTTTCTTTCTCAGATCTGTCAAGCACGCGTTGATCTAGGGATTACAGGCCTGCTCTCCCCTACAACACCCTTTTACCATTTATCCACCTGGCTTGCTACCTCACTTCCCTCAAGTTTCTGCCCACATCTTGCCTTTAATGAAGCCTTTCCTGAACCCCCCACTATTTTACTTTTATTTATTACCTCACCCCAGAACACACAACTTTATCATCTTTTTTTATAGCCTTTACCACCAGCCCTTCGGACATATTATTTGCTTATTTGTTTGTCTGTCTTCTCTATTAGATTGTAAATTCAAGAAGCTATTTTGTTCATTGCTGAGTCCTCAGCGCCTAAACCAGCCCCCTAGCATAAAGCAGGTATTCAATAAACCTTTGCTGAATAGATGGATGGATGAATGTATACGTTAGAATAGTAAAAATCATGGTCCTTCGGAAATCAGTGGACAGTGCTTTGAAAGCTTTAATGGAAAAATAAGTAAGAAGAAAGGAAGTTGTGAGATTTTTTTTTCCTACGTAAAATCTCACTCTGTTCTCTGAATAAATAGTAGTCAGAGGTGGACACGAAGAAGACAGTTCTGGAATTGCAGGCATCCTTCAATGTCATCTACTTCATTCTGAATGCAAAGTCTTGCAGGATGTTTTAAAGGATGGACTACCAAGGGATGGGAACTTCAATTAAGTAACCTAAACCATACAACTTTAGTTAATTATTAATAAAACATTAGATAACTACTCCTTCTCATAAAAAGTTGAAAACTGGAAAACTTGAGTCAATAGCAATTGGACTGAATGGGATCTGAAATTGCAATTAGAGAAAAGGAGATGAGCAGAAAGGTCTCTCCTCATTCAATGGACACCTTACTTTGAAAAACTTACCTCCCAATCAGGAAATACTCCATCCGCAGCCTTGGCTCACTTTATTATTTTAATTGAAGGGAGAATGCCTAAAAGAAGAGACATTTGTATTCCCTATAACCTTGAAAAATGTCTTCATTGATGGTAGAAATGCCAGGTGCTCAAATACATTTTCATCATTAGAAGTTCAAGTTTCCATACCCAGTACAGCTGCAGGAGTACGTGCAAGCTTTCCTTTCCACAACATTGTGAGAAGGCAAAAAATTTCAGATGAGAAGAGATACAGGAGAGAGGGAGGGAGGATGTTACAGAGATATTATGATGCAATGAGGGCCTTGTGGAGGATGGGGAAACATTATGAGGTCAGGGTTTTTACTGAAATGTTTGTCTACATGAGATGGATCAGACCTAGGTCAGATTTCCTCCTTGCTAATACCTTAGTGGCAACTCTGATACCCACAGAATGGAATTTTAAGATCAAAGGAATGCGAGCCAGGACAAAAACTGAGACAGCAGGGAGGCAGTGTAACAGGAAGATTTTCCAAATTGGCAAATTTGCAGTATTATTTCTGCACAGGACTGAAGGGTTCCCTCTTTCCCTATGAATACCAGGGATGAAAAGAACGCTGCACTTCAGGTTATCAATTTCAGAGCATCCTTGAAAGCGTTTGAAAAATTGGTTGAAAAAACAGCAGCCTGCAAAAGAGATGAGAGAGCAGGCATATTTGTCCAAAAAGAAGGTAAGATCAGTGATTTCAGGGCAGTCCGGTTGGGCCTGTTGATTAGCACTGGGAAATGTATTAAGACATCAGAGAGATGTGACAGAACTTAGTAACAAAGACTGAATAAGGAGACTAAAGACCTGAATTCTTCTTTCCCTGTCTTTAACTAGCAAAGTGGACTTGAGCAAGCTTTTTTTCTCACTTCTCTGAACTAAGTTGTCTCAATTGTTAAATTAGAGCACTGGACTAAATGACATCTCAGAGTTCTCCCGTGGCCTCTGCCATTCCCCGGCGCACTAGTTGATCTGGGACCCTCAGTAGTGACCATTAGTAAGCCATATGTGACATGCTGCCATCTCTGGACCCGAGGGTTTTATGAGACCCTAAGGACTTTTGGAAGTAGTGAAGTTGCCTGCCTCACCATGATTCCATTGTCTTGGCCACCCTTGGGTCTCTGGGCAGGAAGGACTTTGAAGATACCAACATAAGGGAAATGTACAGCCCAGTGGTCTACCAGGAATATGTGTATTAGTAGCAGAGACTCCAGAGCACAACTTAGAGGACGGCACGATGGGCCTAGTCCAGGCAGCTTTGTCTTTGAGGACAGCAAAGAAGAGTAGGCAAAACAGCAGAGTAATAGACTACCAGAACAAATCCTGTTGTTATAATAAAAAAGAGCGGGGCCCATATAACTAAAAGGACACCACAACCAGGTCTCCATGAGCCAGACTGCATAGTCATATGGAAGGGAAAATCTTGACTTTGGATGTTCAAGCCCAGACAAGTATTTGTTAGTATTTAATAATTTAAATTGAAATTTAAATTATATTAAAATTTGTATTAAATTATATTATATTCATATGAAATTATATTTCATAATTATGTTTTATTTGTGAAGAAAAAGAAGTACAGATAAATCATTTACACAGGTCAAGTGTTCAAGCCAAGACTTGACTCTTTTAGCTCTTTGGATGACTATGAACTTGGCCGGATTTTGTAAACTACTACAATTGCAAGATGTCTAGTGGATACCTGAAACCATAGATAGTGCTGAAATCAACTGCTATTCACATCCTCCACACACATATTCAATGCCTTTCCCATCTTCACTGATCTCTTATGGCAGATTATGGCTGTAACTGTTGCAATTTGAGGTGTGATGGCAAAACTAGCATGAATATCTTTTTCCTTCTTTACTATTTTACAGGTAGAAGATTGGTACCATAGACCTAAGCAACCTCAGCATTTGATTTTTTTCCTCCCTTATTAAGTTGAGAACTTTCATCTTTTCACTCAAAGGAAGCACTTCACAGCTACTCTTTGGTATATCTAAATTGCCAACATCACTACTCTTTTCTTTGGGATCCTTTATAAAGTAAAATAAGAGTTAGTAGGACATAAGCCCTACAATGCTATGACAATTGGTCTGATAAATGAAATAGCTACTAAGTGACTAATGGGGTGTGCAAGGGGGGGTGTACAGTATCTATCTATGGGCAGGATACAGGGGGATTTATATGCCGTTTCATCATGCTACTCAAAAGAGTATGCAATTTAAAACTTAAGGTTTATTTCTGGAAATTTCCGTTTACTATTTTCAAACCACAGTTGACCATGGGTAACCAAAACATTGGTAAGCAAAATTGCAGGTAACAGAAACTACTGTAGTACAATATTTTCTGTGCTGACCTTGGCACTACCAACTTTTTGGTTGAATAATTCTTGATTGTGTATATTTGTGTGTGGGGGGGGAGGGTAATAGGGGCTGCCCTGCACATTACAGAATGTTTAGCAGTATCCCAGGCCTCTACCTGCTAGATGCCAGCAGCACACCCACCCTAGTTGTAACAATCACAAATGTCTTCAGTCACCAGGCCCAGTGGCTCATCCCGGTAATCCCAGCACGTTAGGAGGCCAAGATGGGTATGGCTTGAGGCTAGGAGTTTGAGACCCGCCTGGGCAACAGAGCAAAACCCTGCCTCTTTGAAAATAAATAAATAAATAAAAGAATTGCTCTTTGGAGACTTCTACCTTCCACTCAAGATAAAATCTAGCAGGGACTCCAATTGGTGAAAGTTTTTATAATAGGGGGAAAAAAATTCCTTTTCTCATCTTTGTATTTCGGGGCAATGGGAGAGGCTCCCAAAATAGCTTAAAAGCTATGGAGAAGGAACAAAATACCAAAGTAAAATATTTTCTTTTGATTTAGCCAATGGCCTGGTCTTGTTTCCAAAGACAAGCTCTTTCAAATGCAAATAAATTTGGTTTTCATACGTTGAAGTAAGAATATAGAAGGTTAAGAAATAAAAAAGGCTGCCAAGGAAACACCTGTGCCTTGGTGTCTCCTTCATTTTACACTTAGGACTAAATGTGGAACCACCATTTCCTATGCCTCGATCAATTTCTTGTGAATTTCCTAGGCCTCAATTCCGTGAATGGACTGTATCCATACATTGATACATTCATTCACCTTGCCCCCAGCGGAAGCGACTATATTCATTCGTTTCCTGGCCAAGGAACCCATACACGTATATATACCCTGAGACTAAAGGCCTAAAGGAGGAGACGGGGAAAGACCAGGAGAGAAACGGAGAGAGCTTCTCTCTCCCCACTGGAGTTCTCTCTCTCTACCAGGAGCTTTAGTGTTTTCTGTATTCTTTTCTGTAAATAAATTCTGTCTTACCACTGGGGGGTGGGAGGAAAATAATGTAATGAAGAATAATAAAATACATGTATTTAAGAAATAAAAAGGCAGCTGCAATATAAAAGATAGTCCTTGAAATTTGATGAAAATATTCTTTTACTTTTTCCATTGCAGAGGCGATTGATTATGACAAGTTTTATGCCGCGGTACAGGAACTCTTTGGTCCAGAAGTAAAGAATCAAGATGTGAAATGCTTTTACAGGAAACTCTGCAGCAACCCTGATGCTTCCATAGACTGGTGTGAGGTAGTGTTTTTAATTATAGTAGAAAATCCAGATATGATTTCCTAGTTCAAAATAAATAAGTAAAACAAAGTCTTACCCCCACTGGGGTCTAACCCACAATATATACCTGGCATGTTCCAATGCTTAGACCCATTAAGACATGGCTACTGCCCACAGTTGAAAGTGGGTAAACCAGGTAACTCTTTAACTGTATTATAAACGAGTAACTCTTAAATATTATTAGATCAATCTGACAATGGGAAAAACTACACATGCCATTAATAACCTTCGACATTTTCATGGCCTTTATCTCATTCTAAATGAGATGATTCTTTTCAATAGGGTCAATGTATTCAAATCTTTAGTGCATCCAATAAAGGAAGGTTCAATATTAGGAAATCCAGAAATAAATTTCATTTAATAAGAGAGGGGAGGAAAAGTAATGTGATAATCTTAATCAGAGGTCAGCAAGCTAAGGCCCATAGGTCCAGTCTGGGCAGCCACTGGATTTTGTAAATATAGTTTATTGAACACAGCGTGCTCCCTTTGACATGTTGACTGCGGTTATTTCTGCTAATAGCAGAATTGAATACTTCTGATGGAGACTGAAGGGCCTGCAAACCTAAAATATTTACTACCTGGCCCTTTTTGAAAAACATTTGCTGACTTCTAAAATTAAACATCAAAATTAAAGTAAAATTAAAAATCAAAAAGATATTTGATTAAAGTTCAATTGCCATCACTTCTCAGCCTTTTGGCTAAGATCAAATGTAAAGTTCAATTGCCATTCCTACTTTAAAAGAAAAGGAGATCTTAGCAGAGTAGGAATAATAGAAAATTTGCTTATCTTGACAAAGGGGACTGATTATATTAGTTTTCTATTGCTTCTGTAACAAATTGCCAAAAATTTAACAACTTACAAAACATATATTGGCTCAGTGCCTGTGGCTCAAGCGGCTAAGGCATCAGCCACGTACACCTGAGCTGGAGGGTTCAAATCCAGCCCGGGCACAAAAATGACGGCTGCAACCAAAAAAATGGCCGAGCAATGTGGCAGGCGCCTATAGTCCTAGCTACTTGGGAGGCAGAGGCAGGAGACTCGCTTGAGCCCAGGAGCTGGAGGTTGCTGTGAGCTGTGATGTCACAGCACTCTACCCAGGGTGACAGCTTGAGGCTCTGTCTCAAAAAAAAAAAAAAAATAGAAACATATATCATCTGACACGTTCTATAGATCAGGAATCTGTGAACAGCTTAACTAGGTCCTCAGCCTTTGCCAGAAGGCTGCACTCTAGACTGTGTTCTCATCTGGAGGCACAACTAGGGAAGTATTAGCTTCTAAGCCCATTCAAATTGTTGTTAGAATTCATTTTTCTGCTATTATAAAACTGAGGGTCTGGAGATTGGTGTCTGACTTCACATTCTAGAGGCTGCCTATAGCACCCTGCCAAGCCCCCTTCATAGGCAGATCACAACATTGCTTCTTCAAGACCGGGAGGAGAATCTTCTTCTCCATAGTCTGCAAAGATGGAGGCTTATATAATGTAACATAATCATGGGAAAAACAGCCCATCACATTTGCCATTTTCTCTTGGTTAGAAGCAAGTCACAGGTTCTACCATACTCAAGGAATAGAGATTATACAAAAGTGTGACTCACGTGTGGGAGAGAAGAGAGGGACCTTGTAGAATGTGTCCACCATAGAGACTTATAAGAAACATATTTAAGTAAGGTTTAGATTTAATAGTGAAATACTTGACACAATCCCATTAAAGTCAAGAACAAGAAAAGGATGCCTATTCTCACCACCATTACTCTTGAATAATTTACTGGAGGTTGAAAGCAATCTAAAGAGGAAAAAAAAAAAGAAAAAAAAATACAAAATTAAAAAAAAAGTATTTAAGACAAAAAAATACAAAATTGTCATTATTTGTATTCTACCAAGAATATCCAAAAGAATCATATGGCAAACTGTTAGAGCAAAGAAGAAAGTTCAAGAGAGATCAAAGAAGGTAAACATGCCAGAATCAATAACCTCCATAAACATCAATAATGACCACTGCTGCTTCCCACCAAACTAACATGAAAAAAAGAAAAGATTCCATTCACAAGAGCAACAAATGAGAGAAACCATCAGGGGAAAAATATACTGAGGAATGCAGAGTAGAAGTTTATGAAACTTTACTGAAAGAGTAAACTCAGATCAGGAGAATAACTGAGAGGCTCAACTTGTAAAGATCGTACTCATTCCCAAATTAACTTATATATTTAATAGGATTTCAGTAAAACTCCAACACACAAGCATTTCAATATGTTTCAAACTTCTGGTGAGTACTAACAAAGTCTCTGATACCTAGTTGAAGATTCTGCTGTGGTGCATACTGTTAAAGCATGTTAAGTTTTGCAAGAAATGAAGAGTGAAACATGATTTTCAGGGTGGTGCCTGTGGTTTAAAGGAGTAGGGTGCCAGCCCCATATACCAGACGTAGCGGGTTCAAACCCGGCCCTGACCAAAAACAAACAAAAAAAAGAAAGAAAAAGAAAAACAAAAACATGATTTTTACTTGTCTTTACTGGACTGTGCCATCAGTTTAAAATATGAATGCACAATATCGATGAATATCTATAATATAGGAGAAGATAGAAGGGAAAAGAGTTTACTGTAGTACAAATTACCATAAGGCTCACTTTCAAAGATAATAATTTTTTTTTTTTTTGAGACAGAGTCTCACTATGTCACCCTATGTAGAGTCCTGTAGCATCACAGCTCACAGCAACCTCGAACTCCTGGGTTTAAGTGATTCTCTTGCCTCAGTCTCCCGAGTAGCTGGGACTATAGGTGCCCACCACAATTCCTGGCTATTTTTTTGTTGCAGTTGTTTAGCTGGCCTGGGCCAAGTTCAAATACTTAGCTTACTGCTTTTTCCTTTTTCCTTTTTATTTTTTGTAAGAGTCTGTTGCTTCTATATAAATATTTTACAAGATCTTATCATGTATGTATGGTCAATTTTCTAAAATGTCTTGGATTTTGAGTTGTAGGTTTCTGAGAGATTTTCAGCTGGGTTAGCTGAATTTTACACAGCAGTGATCTGTTTTTCTGAACCTGATTATGAGTTATTGTTTATATTACTAAAATTAGAGAGAATTCTATTCAGGGTACACTAAATAGTTCTTCAAAGTGCCTGTTGATATAACTAAGGATTTGAAGAAAGGTTTGGTTGGGATTTTAATATGTGTCCCTGCGTAGATGGTTCAGGTAAAAACAGACAGGTATATGAGGTTGGACAGCTAAGTTTGTCAACTCACCCTAGAAAATGTGCTGCATACCTCATTGCTAAATATCATTACAGCACCTTCAAAGTACTCCCTTTGGGACTCTATTCACTAACTCCAGTGCCTAGGCCAACCTTCAAAGCAATTAATTTTTGGAATTCTTTCTGGAATGGTCTTCAGAGCTCTCCTCTGATTACATCCCAAGTACTCCCTTCGGGAAGCTCTACACTAACTTCAGGGCCTAGTCCAACCTTAAAAGCAATTTTGGAACTATTTTTCTGGAATGGTCATCAGTGCTGTTTTCATAGAAGTTCTGACAATAAAGTTCGTGAACTCATGCTAGAAAAAATGCGTTGATAGGTGGACTAGGTGCTGGTGTCATTGCATAGCTTCCCATGGGGAATGTTCAAAGGTGATCTAAGTGATGATATTCAGCAATGATATACATAGCACTGTCTAGGATGGGATTGTGAAATGAATTGATCTCAAACTAACATTTGTTCAACGAATGACTGAAAATGTTTTAATTTATCCTTAGTGAAGCTGTAGGATAAAATGTCATAAAAAGCATTGATGGGAAAGACCATAACTTTTGAGGTTGAACATTTAGAAATTCTAGACCTGCATGTCCCAAATATTTGCCTCTAGACCAGTGGTTCTCAACTTTCCTAATGCTGCAATGCATTTTCATTGTTAAAAAGGGATTGTACCGACAGGTTGAGAACCACTGCTCTAGACACATGGGGCTATTGAATACCAGAAATGTAAGTAGTCTGAATTGACATGAGTTGCAGTGTAAAATATATATCAGATTTCAAAGGCATAGTATAGAAAAAAATGTTAGATATCTCACTGATGACTTTTTATATTGATTACATGTGGAAGTTATGTGTATATATTGGTTTAAATAAAATATATTATTAAAACTAATTTCTAACTGTAGCCCAGAAAGTAGAAGGGAAGAGGAGAGAGGGGGGAGGGGGATACAGGAGGAGGGAGGGTATTTGGGGGGTCCTCACCTAATGTGCATGATGCAATGATACATTTCAAAAGTATTAAGAAATGAGTATAATTGTGATGGATGTGTTACTTAGTTCAATATAAGCATTTCACATTGTATATCAAAGCAGTACCCTGAACCCCGTAAATGCATCAATGTACAAAGTTATGATTTAATAAAAAAAATTTTTTAAATTAAAAAATAAAACATCACATCAGTTTTTAAACAGAACAAAAATAAAAAATAAAATAAAATAGGAAAATGGAAAAAAAACTAATTTCATCTCTTTTTTTACATTTTTATTGTAGCCACTAGAAAAATTAAAGTTATATACATAGCTCACATTTTTATTTCTACTGGACAGCACAGAAAATGTCAAAAAAGATAGAAGAAATTTCTCTTAATTAGCAAAGACAGATCTTTCCTGGAAAATAATTAAAAGATGGAGGAACCTTATCTAACCACCTCTAATAGAAGGAATCCAACTTTTAATTTTGGGGGCAGTACTTTTATAAGGCTACTTCATCCTACATAATTAACTGACTAACCAAGAGTATTTCAAATTAGACTTTAATATAAAAGGAATAGCTAAATCACCTATGCCATATTCTGATTTCTAAAGATATCAGTGAGGAAGAAGACATTTGGCATTGTACTCCAAGAGCACACCCATAAGAGAACTAAGGTTAAGCTTCACGAGTCTAAATATCAAATCAATGAAAATAACCAAATGAGCAGCTGTGATTGAAAGTGCCCTCATGAGGAATAAGATGTCAAAGTCTTAACTATCATCTAGCTTGACAGACAGGTTGCAAGAGCCAGGCCTATACATTAAATTGGGGCAAGAGAACAAAGAGAAGCTTGTATACTGCATATCCAAGTATTTTAAAATTATAAATCCAGCTAATTGTTAAACTATGTATTCCATTCTCCAGTTTTAACAAATAGACCTTAATAATGTTCTGAAAGTCTGGTTAGAATTTGAAATTTACCACAAGGACATTTGCATTAGAATGTTCATCGTAACTCGATTTGCAATCACCAAGACATGCAATCAACCCAAGTGCTTATCAACCCATGAATGGATTAAAAAACTGCGGTATAAATATATCATAGAATACTATCCAGCCATAAAAAGGTGGAGACTTTACATCTTTAGTATTTATCTGGATGGAGTTAAAGAACATTATCCTTATTATAGTATCCTTAGTAAAGTATCACAAGAATGGAAAAACAAGTATCCAATGTATGCAATACTAATTTAAAATCAATAGACAACAACTATACACCCAAATGAGAGAAAAACATGGCTAAATTTAAGGGGCTAGGAGGAGAGAAGGGAGAGGGGAGGAGGGAGGAGAATTGATGAGCTCTCACCTAATGGCACAATGTAAGGGTATGCAGCACACCCCCTGGATGAAAGGCTCAACTATAACTTGAACTTTACCTAACAAATGCAAACAATGTAACCTGATCATGTGCACCCTCATTTTAATCTGAAATTTAAAAAAAACAGGAAATTACATTTATAAATTAAAATAAGTAAATAAAGAAAGAAAATTTACTCTCCTTGAAGCTCTACACGGAAAGATAGAGACCAGGGGAGACATGGCCCACCTCCCTTCTTTCAGCACTACTGGCTTTATCCCGCATCATGAGAGCCTACGCATGTACACATATGAACACCCAGCCCACAGGTCTACATTCTCCACACCCTGCCCTCCACCGCTCTGTCCCTTGACCACCTGTCAGACCTAGAAGTCAAACCAGTGATGTGCAGTCCACCCTTATGAGGATGGACTTGAGTGAGAAGTTTCATGGCCCTAAAAATAGGCCCTAACCCCTTTGGGGAGGGAATTCTGGGATCTCAGGAATCTAGAGCATATTTTAAAAGCATTGGCATGAACTTTGGTGGACAATGGCCCCTTAGTCTATGTAAAAAAACCAGAACGGAGCCCTCTAAAGCTATGCTGACACAGTAGCCACTAACCCCATATGCTAGTTATGTTTAAATGAAAACTTCCGCTCCTCAGTTGTACTAGTTGCATTTCACATGTGGCTAGTGGCTATCATTGTGGACTGGACAGATTATAGAATATTTCCGTCATCACAGGAAGTTCAACTAGACAGTGCTACTCTCCAGTCATCAGTCCCCTGACATAGGTCTAAAAACAAAATACTGAAAGTGGAAGCGTGGCTGTTTTGTTTTTCTGTTAATCTACTGATTCAATAAATGAGAAGACCCATACATGTTTGTTAACAAGAGCTCTTAACCACCCAATGACTAAGAGTTTGAGAAAATGAACAGTGAAGCAGTCAGCAACTTTGTGGCAACACAGAAATGACACTTTTTTTTTTTTTTACCATAAATCATGAAAGTGTGCAACATGAATGCGTTTCCCCCCAAGAGTGAAGCTCTGTAACACTTTGTAAATCTTTTAGATATTCTCCCATAGATTGGTAACCTAAATTCTGTGTTACTAAACTTGGAGTAGACTTGATTTTAAGAATCATACATTTGGCTCGGCGCCTGTGGCTCGCCGGGCTAAGGTGCCAGCAGCGTACACCTGAGCTGACAGGTTCGAGCCCGGGCTTGCCAAGCAACAATGACAGCTGCAACCAAAAAATGGCCAGGTGTTGTGGCGGGCGCCTGTAGTCCCAGCTACTTGAGAGGCGGAGGCAGGAGACTAGCTAGAGCCCAGGAATTGGAGGTTGCTGTGAGCTGTGACGTCACAGCACTCTATCCAGGGTGACAGCTTGAGGCTCTGTCTCAAAAAAAAAAAAAAAAAAAAGAATCATACATTTTCACTATTTTCTATTTTCTTACAAATATTTCTCCTACACTCAATGGTTTATGTGCATGAATATCTAGTTCAATAGGTTTTGGATCACTAAAAATATGAAAATTATATGTAACAAGTGCTTTGTGTCAATACTAAAAAACTTTATGCATTTTTAGGGAATTAGAAGAGGTCTGTTGATACCATATTACACACTTAGATTCAGAGAACCATTGCTCTAAAAATGCCCCATAAGTGCCAACAAATGAGACACAGTATTCTGTGGCAAATCCATTGACATGAAATCCTATAGAAACTGAGAATTTGTTCTCTGAACAAAATAAAATAGTATTACAAAGTAAATCCAGATTTGTTTCAGTTTTATAAATGAGGAAATGGCTCGGTGCCTGTAGCACAGTGGTTAGGCACCAGCCACATACACCAAGGCCGATGGGCTCGAACCCAGCCCGGGGCCAACTAAACAATGACAACTGCAACAAAAAATAGTCAGGCATTGTGGTGGGTGCCTGTCGTCCCAGCTACTTGGGCGGCTGAGGCAGGAGACTGGCTTAAGCCCCAGGAGTTGGAGGTTGCTGTGAGCTGTGACAGCACAGCACTCTACAGAGGGAGATAAAGTGAGACTCTATCTCAAAAATAAATAAATAAATAATAATAAATGAGGAAATGGAGGCTCGTTCTCTCTGATATCTGCTCCCTCTCCTTTTCTCTTTTTCTTTCCAGTTAGAGCATCATCATCTTTTTACACTTGTAAAATGTCTTTTTATCCCCCCAAATGTCTTCCTTTCAGGCTCCCATTTAATCCTCACCGTAGCTCTGCGATCTAGATTATGAAGGCAAATAGTACTACGGGAATTAAGATGAGGAAAGGAAACACAGAAAGGTTCATTGATTTACCTAAAGCCACAAAATTCACACAGAAAGTCTGTTTTGGTCTTGGAGCTGAGACTTGTCTCCACCTCTTTCTGATCATTTCACATGACATGACCATGTTTCATCCCTAGGATCCTATGAATCATAAACAAGTTTAATAGGAAAATTCATGACAAGCTGCTGACACACTGTATGTATATAAAGAGTCACAAGAACCTTGAAAAAATAAGGCAGGAAGGTTTTTCTTTTATTGTCCCGTGATTCTTTCCACCAACTATTTGTGCCAATGTTCCTAAGAGGCATTTCTATTTCAAGTCATGTCACCTAACCTTTCTGGACTTAGATCCACCATCTAAAATGGAAATTCAATGCTGGAAGACTAACTTCATTTCAGTATAGATTACTGTTTTTTTTTTTAATATCAGCCAATATCCATTTCCTCAGGTAATAAGAACTAGATTTATTCCTTTAAACTCAGACAGTCAAATCTGATTCCAAATCTGATTCCAAACCTCACTGTTGTAGCAATGCCAGAAAAGGTTCTTACTTTCTTTTTTTAAATTTTTAGATGCAAAGGCACTTGGAAAATTGGAGATTTACAGAATAAGGAAATCTTAGAACTCAACTAAAACATCATTTACGCCTATCCCTTCAATTTATAATGAGAAAAATTAGATGTAAAGAGATCCAAAGAAATATGGTCGCCTTAAGTTTATAAATTAATTGATGGAAGAGTCTGATAACAGACATTATCTACTTTCCCTACAATGCTGTGTTGATCTGTGCTTTTGGTGAACAAGTCATATACGCATTGTTTTTTAGGAGCACACTAAAAATTAATTCAAAGAAGAGGCATACCGCACCATATGGAAAGCCTATAATTATGTTCCCCCTCAAAAGTGAATTTAAAGTGGATTATTATAAATCTAAAATTATATTTTCTAACTTCTAAACTGTTAAAAGAATGTTCCAGGGTGAGTTAAAAAATAAATTGCATACAGATTTTTATTTTCTTCTATCTGCTTTTTCATTCTTTCTGTAAAAGCTACAATGAACATATGTTCCTTACATAATCAGGGAAAAAATGTAGTTAAAAATGAATCATTTAAAGCAGGAAGAAAGCCCTTTAAATACATAGTTAAAATTAATACTCTAATAGTCACAAAATATTCAAATATTGTAAAAAATACAATTGTTAGTCTGAATTTAAAATGTTGAAAGAAATTTGAGATCCTTGAGTTTATAGCCCAGCACAGGAAAAATGGGTATTTTCTGCTAAAGCAACATTATTTGTTTGAAACATTTCCTTTGAAAAATGCAAAACTTTCACTGTCTCTTCTGAAAGAGTTTATCTGGTATATCTTAATTTTTTCCTCAAGAAATTTTACTTAAAGTCCTTTAAAAGTCCTATAAGGAAAGACATTTTAGTAATTTTATGTTTTTAGTATCCTTTGGAAGTTATTTTTGGTAAGCACCATCACATCCAGTTATTACAAGAAAAAGTACCAAATTTACCCTATCTATAGTAGGAAATGACCACATAATGCTATCTATTGACATGTAGATGTGGCTATAAAATGTATGTGTGATAAAGTACATGGTTTATGTATTGTCTGGACAAATAGCAAAGGTGCTTAGTGAACAGTTTTCAACTAGCAAGAAGGACACCTGAGTTGTTTCCTGTACTGTCTGTAAAAAAAATTATGAATTATAATTACTTAAATGTTGACATTGATTGAGCTTCTATCAGGCACTTGGGGCCATATAAGTGCCTCCCAGTCTTCCTAATTACTAAGCAATCTAATCATCCCCTTCCTCATTTACTCCTTATAACAAGCCATAAGGTGGAGTTATTCCTGATTATCCTTATTTTACAGATGGGAGAAACTCAAGCACAGATTAATGAAGGAACTTGCTTGAGGTCATATGACTGGTAGACAGTAGAAGCAGGATTTGGACCCATGTCCAGAGCCTACAGCATTTACTACCGTCTCGCACAGGACACTGCTCTGGGGTTTCTTCTCAGATCCTATATGTTCTTAGACACTGAGAAGCATTATCATTATGCCCAGAAAAATCACATAGAGATTAAAAATCAAGTTAAATGAGTGTAAACTCTTCTTAGAGTATGGGTATCACAGACATATAAGACATTATTTCAAATTAGATGGCAGCGCATATGACATTGAGTTATCCCATCCCTAAGAAACATTGGAATTCATTAATACAGAGACAATCATCATTATCATTGTTATTTCACATTGTCCTAAAAATTATTATTTCACACTATTTTCTCAGGTTCAATTGGCTGCTAACATTTATCACATTTTGTTTGTTTGTTTATTTTGCGCAAGTCACTTAAATTGTACTGAGCTCTCTTTGTAAAATGACTGCATCATGGGCAGAATTCTAAAGATGCTCCCCCCAAGATTCCTGTCTCCTGGTTCTTCAGTCAAGTACTAATCTAGCTACTGCTGTGAAGGGGCTTTGTGGATGGAATTAAGGTACTACTCAGTTGAACTTAATATAGGGAAATTATGCTGGATTATTTGGGAAGGTCCAAAGTACTCACATGAGTCTTTAAAAACAGAAGAGGGAGGCAGAAGAGAGCATGGGGTCTATCTACTCCACTGTTGTTGCTGAGATGCTGGGACCCAGGTACGAAAACTCAATAAAGACCTCTAGGAAAAAAGGGCAGCTCCAGGGGACAGCCCCCAAGGAAATGGAGTCAGACCAGCCATCTGAATGGACTTGGAAGCAGAGTCTTTCCCCTGAAGTCTCCAGTTTAGAACACATCTCTACCGATACCTTGATTTTAGGAAAATGCAATCCATTTGAACTTCTAACCTACAGGCAGTAAACCAGCACTGTCACTATGTGTGGTAATTAGTTTGGGCACCAACAGAAAACTAATTCAGAGAGGAAAGTGTCAAAGTTCAAAAACTGTGGGTCTGCTGTTACAGTCAACAGAAAACAAAATGTATTCACAGCTATAAGCAGAATTCGAATGGAACAGCAATGGAATGCAACACTCAGAAAAGGGGGCTAAGAAAGTTTCTTGTATTACTTACACCTGACTTTGGAAGGTTTACTGTATCTTTAAGATGAGAGAGATAAGAACATGTCTGAGTGCTGAAAGGAGAAGTCAGTAGAAAGGGGGAGGTTGAAGATACTGGCGGGGGGGAAGGAGAGAAACTGAAGAAATGAAAGGGAATACAATGCCAAGGACAGATGGGAGGATTAGCATTGGAAAGGAGAAATGCATCTTCCTTTAAAGGGGAAGGAAAAAAGAAAGGAAGACTCGAACACCAGCGTGGCGTGTGGGTAGGGTGGCAAGAAGCTGCAGATGATCATGTCTGGTGCCTTCTCCTGTCCTCTGAAGTAGAAGGAGGTGAAGTCAGCTGCTGAGAGTGACCAGGAGATGGAGGCAAATGTTCGATGAGCTTGGAGACTTGACATTGATTCCATGAACAATGGAAGAGCCCACGTAAGGACGCATGAGGTGATGGCTGGGAGGAACTGAAGTTCCAGGACTTTGGAGCTCACAAAAGGATGGTGGCCCAACCCATGGGGCTGGGACATCTTGGCATTGATCAGCCATGGTAGCGTGGGTGCAAGGAATGCAGCTGTTAGATTCCCTCAGCGGTGGAGTTTCTTGCTTGGCAGATGCAGTGGTGTGAAGGGCTGGAGGATTATGGAAATGTGTGAGAGAGGTGACAGACCATTGATTCTATTTTTTTTTTTTTTTTTGGTTGTAGCTGTCATTGTTGTTTGGCAGGCCCGGGCTGGATTCGAACCCGCCAGCTCAGGTGTACATGGCTGGCGCCTTAGCCCGTTGAGCCACAGGTGCTGAGCCAAACCATTGATTCTAAACTAACTAAGGAAAGGAGGAGAAAGTAGGGAAATGCAGGTTAGCAGGGACAGGAGACTCAATTTCCTTCTCAGTGCCGATTGGCTGTGGAAGTCGTATAATTTGCATAACCAAGTTTCTTACACTAGCAATTTCTCTCAGAGCTCACTTGACTAGTCTTCCTTGTCAGAAAAACTAGTTCCACCCTCAAGTGGTCTGATGGTTTTAAAGTACTATCCTTTTTAAAAAGAGTCTCATTTAGTGGCTATTTTCTGGATACCCTTAAAGAGAGTCTAATTTTCTCATTTAGTGCCTGTGGTCTCAATATAATGTATAATTTATTTTCCTCCATCCCATGAGGCCTTCTCCATATAGGCTTCATAAAGTTGATAATAGCTAATGTTTTTGAAACATTACTATGTGTCGGGCACAGTGCAAAATGTTTTACATGCATTATGTCATTTAAAATTTATTAAAACAAAACAAAACTCAGAAGTTTGTCCGTTTATTCTACTGATGAGGAAGTTGAGACTTCAGTGGGGGGAGGTATTTGTCCAAGTTCTGAGTATCAATTAATAGTACAGCCTGAACCATCTGACTTCACAATGCATGATCTTTGCCATAAGGTCACATTATGGGTTCAAATGATACAAGACTGGGGGGCAGACAAATACATGACCATTAACCGGATACATCCATCCTGGATGACAAAGAAATTGTAGTGACAAAAGCTACCTGACCACACTAACGTCGATCTATAAAGAGTACTTGTCTTTCTCTTTTCTCAGTCCTTCCTTGGCAATCAAATATTAAATTTAGAGGTTTTGTACCCCTGAAAAATGAGCAGGGATTTTTGAAAAAATAATAAATCCGTTAACCTTTTATGAAGTGCTAACTTTACTGGTGGAGGAAGGGAACATACAAGAGAGGAACTCTTGATGAGTCTGATTTTTCCCACAGAATGGACGCTAATTGTAGGAAATATTTAGGGCAATTTTTTTTTGTTTTTTTAACATATACATGTGTTAATTAGGTTTCCACTTTTTGCCTTCACAGAATTTAAAAGGCTTAAAATTTAATAACAATATCAATGTTTAAGATAAGGACTAGAAACAAAAACCACCTAAAGAATGAACGAAGATAAATACATTCAGAAAAGAAAACAAACCAATGTGGGAGTGTGTAAAGAGGTAGTCAAAGGTGAAAGGTATAAACAATCTGAAGAGAAACCAGAGTACTGCAAAGGTTTAGTAACATTTGCAAGCAGCTGATGAAAGGACATGCTAAAACAGAATGCTCAGGGCGGCGCCTGTGGCTCAAAGGAATAGGGTGCCGGGCCCATATGTCAGAGGTGGCAGGTTCAAACCCAGCCCAGGCCAAAAACTGCAAAATAAGTAAATAAATAAATAAATTTCCTTTAAAATAGAATGCTAAGCCATCACTTTACCATTAAAATAAGTAAATGTTATTAAAGCAAATTGGCACGTAGCTGCTTTTTTATTGTTAGTTGGGTCAGTCACAAGTTCCTTTAAACTTAAAGGGTGGCCTCTCATGAGAAACTTGTTGGAAATGCTGACTGTCGAGTCCAGACCAGACCTAAAATGTAGACGCAGACCCTGCTCTGACAGGATCCTGTGGGGTGGAGGGGCTGGTACACACACCAATGTTTCAAAAACGTTCCCCAGTCCATTTGTTTCATTCAACTTCATGAGAAATACTGATATATTGGGTGGTGCCTGTGGCTCAGTGAGTAGGGCGCCAGCTCCATATGCCGGAGGTGGCGGGTTCAAACCCAGCCCTGGCCAAAAACTGCAAAAAAAAAAAAAAAAAAAAAAGAGAGAAATACTGATATACTAATTGCATCAGAATTTATACAAGCATTTTATTAATTAAAAAGAAATGTTAAAATCCTTGATTCATTTTTAATTCTCATTAATTTATAAGAGTTTTATTTCTATTTATTAATAAGACAATTGAAGAACAGCTAGCTTATTTTCTGACTTTCTCAGAGTTACATAATTGACAATATATTCACAAATAAAGAGCTCTTTTCTTCCTCAGGATATTCTTTCCTGCTAATTTATTCCCATGCAATGCCTAGAGAGTAGGACTTAGAACAGTTAAATAAAGAAACTGTACAGTCTCCTAAATTCTGAAACTCTCTCTAACAGGGATAAATAATCTGTCCCTGAAAGATTCATGGAAAGTGAATAAGATAGTTATTTGAGAGTGGCCAAATTCAGTGTCAAGGTTCTTAGCTGGGGCCCTGTGTGATGAAGACCAATTTGATTTCCAAATCAACACCTGCTCCTTCCTAATAGATCTATCAGTCTGAGCAAGGACACTAGCCTGGTGCATCAGGTCTTCTATTGGAAAGAAAAATCAGTAACTGCTCAAAAATCATGCACCTGCTTCAGTATTGATAGCCCCCTGACATTTATAAAGCAATATGTTGGCTGTTAATCCACATTAGACTTTAAATTCAGTCAACATGGAATCTGTTACTTTACAGCCAATTCTGAGATATTGTTCACCTTTATATGTGGTGTTTGGGATTTTAGATCTTTGGATACTTCTCCTCTGAAGAAGATACTCTTGCTGCCCAACTTGATGAAGAAAATTTGATTTTCCTTGTGTCTAGAAAACAGCGAATTGTAATTTCAGGTAACATTTTTAATTCCCTTCCAAATTAGCATGAGTTTGAATATTTTTCTCAAGAATAAATTTGGGGACTACAATGTTTCCATTGGATCACTTTTGATTTTATTTATTTGCTCAGTATTTTTTAACTGGAAAGGGGGCAAGTGGCAAGTTAATATGCAGTACCAGAAGAAACTACTACAGTTGAAACTGAAATACTACCATTGCTCTGGAGGCCAATAAATAGGGTAAGAGGGAAAAAACCATTTTCCTGAAAAGGCTCAAACCTCTCTGCAATGGTATCTTAATAATGCAAGCTCCATTATCAACTAGAATCATGTTTCTTTACTTTTTTTTTTTTTTTTTTTTTTTGAGACAGAGTCTCAAGCTGTCACCCTGGGTAGAGTACCATGGCATCACAGCTCACAGCACCCTCAACTCTTGGGCTCTTTGGACAAGTGATTCTTTTGTCTCAGCCTCCTAAGTAGCTGGGACTACAGGTGCCCACCACAATGTCCAGATAATTTTTTTTGGTTGCAGTTGTCGTTGTTTTAGCTGGCTCAGGCCAGGTTCAAACCTGCCAGCCCTGGTGTATGTGGTTAGCACTCTACCTACTGAGCTACAGGCACTGCCAAGAATCATGTTTCTTTTAAAACAGTCTTAAAATTGAGTTTTTAATTTTTCACTAAAAAGAACTCCTCCCACATGCTCATCAACCCTTGATGATCCTACTGGAGTTTAGCCCTACATCTCTGAAATATGAGTTTGGGCCGGTTGTAGAGGAATGTTGTCTCAATTTAGGAGGCCTTCTTTTGTTTGTGCCTTTTTTCACATTTAAGCCTGGGACCCAAGAACTCCCATCCCTCTCCACTGTGGACACGTTGGGATTTTCCTCCCTATTCTTCCCTTCTGGGTGGGAGAAGTTCAGAAGAAGAAAGGCAACCCCTCAAACCTACTCCCATCCTCCAGCATGTCATCCCATATTCTGACACGAAATGTGTACTCTAGGTCAAATTCATTGTTCCCAAACAAAGCACTTGAACTTCAGTGCTTGAGAATGACACTCACCTTCACCCTCGGCACTTCCTTAGCCCACACATAGGCCTCAGCAGAGCCCAGCCTCTGCCCTTGAGAACAGAATGAATAAGTGTCCTTATTCATTAAAGAACAGGTACAAAAGGGTTGTCCCTGCTACCACCATGTGCTCAAGGAGGGCTCAGTGACCAGGGAAGAATGTGGCTGGCCTCCTCCCTCTGGATGGGAGTTGGGAGTCCAGGAGCCTTTCTAAGTGCCGCAGACACAGCAGTGTGCAAACAGGCACGAATCTCTGACATCCTGGAGTTTACATTCCACTGGAAAGAGTAGCCAATAAAAAAATCACACAAAGGGTGGCACCTGTGGCTCAAAAAATAGGGCGCCGGCCCCATATACTGGAGGTGGTGGGTTCAAACCTGGACCCAACCAAAAAACTGCAAAAAAATCAAACAAGCAAAATAGACAGTATGTCAGATGGTAATATGTGCTACAGAAAAAAAGTAAATAAGTGAGTTAGGGAGAAAAATAAAGCAGGAATCTGGGAGGAAGCTGGTTTCGGGATGGGAGACCTACTCATGTCCTCTCCACCAAAAACTAATTTGCAACCCTTTGAGAGCAGAATCTTCCCTGTGGAGACGCATGCATGACAGTGGTAATACGGGAGTATGGGATCTGTTCCCTTGCCTTTTTTCTCTAAGAGTTTACAATTATAAAAATTAATACCCTGGGAAGAAGCCCAATATTTATGGCTTTATCATTCAGTACATGAGCATAGAAATATGAAAGTGTCTAGTGTTTTTTTTTTTTTCAAAATGCTCAAGTTTACAAAAAAGCCTTACTCCCAACATTGAAGTTCTGTAGTTCCAATCTTTTATACTAGAAAGCCTGAGATAGTATTAGGTTTTTATTATGTGCAAACTACTATGAGTACAGCTCAAAAAAAGGATTCCTAAGAGATGTGAACAAAATCTCAAAATAGGAAAGATTCCAAAAGATGTTTCATTCTCTGAAATGTGGACACGTGCCTGGGAGCTCATGCACCACATTGAGTTAGAAAGCTCTATATTCAAATTAGTAACTTGGGGGATAATTACAAGCAATGGTTGCTGGGTTTTATGGCTTTATTCTACTTTAATTTTTGAGTAACTTAGGGCTTTCCAGAAAAAAAATGTTGATTTTTTTTTCTATTCTTTTTTTAATTAAACAAACCTAGCAAATGAGCTTCAGGGTCTTTACTGCTGGAAGTTGAAATTAATATTATGACATTGACAGGTAGTAGCAGACGAGATGTAGTTAAGTGCATTGTCAAGATTCCTCAATTGGATTTACTACTAACAGCGACTCAGAAAGGATCTATAACAGTCTTTAACAGCCAGGTAACAACGAAAGCTTGAATTCTTCCTTCCCTACCCCTTCACTCGCTCTGTCTCCTTCCTTTCCGACCTCCCTTCCTTCCTTCCTTCCTTCTTTTTTGTTTTCTCTACGAGTTATGCAGCTATACGCGTGTATCAGGTAAGTAATACAGCAGAAGCCACAAACCATATTTCAAACTTACTCCAAAAAATAAAGCCAAATATTGAGCATTGAACAAACTAATGTACATTGGGGTAGTTTTTGGACTGATAAGCGTGTTTAGCATTGTTCCTCTGGGTGTCAGGTTGAACCATGTGGCACCGACACAAATTAAGGGATGATCTTAGAAAATTTTGTCAGATAAAATCAGAAACATTCACAAGCCAAGTGATTATATCATCACATTATCAAGTAATCAAAGGTCCCATCAAGACTCTTGGGCTTAGAGTAAAAAAAAAAAAGGCCCAAATTCTATCGCTTCTATTTAAGTAGTTATGGCATTAAATAGGGAACTGATGAACCATTTATATCTTTTCACGTCTCTTTTTTCACATCTGTAAAATGAGGACAATAGAACCAGTGCTCTCTCCCTCAGAGGATTGTAGTGAATGAAGGTCAATCGAGATAATGAATGTAGAAACACTTTATGAACAATAAATCTCTATATAAATGTAACACTTCGCCATCATCAATGTCATTTCTTGGACTTACACTTTCAAAACACGGGATATTTCCACAAAACATATGATAATGTGCCCTACATAATATCTTACCTTGAAAGTAAAAGGTGAATGTTTGGTATTAAATGTAAAAGGAATTCTAATTTTTAGTTCATGTCCAACTGAAGACGAGCTTTATACAAGTAGATATATTTGAAATAATCACCACATGATTAAAATTTCCACAGTAGTCTTCAGCCCTTCAGTAATCTCTAGCTTAGGAAGTCTTTTAGAAGTTGAAGTCACAGGTAGCAAGACTATCAGAGGAGATTGTCATCTGGGCCCCTGGAGGTGGAGCAGCGGGGCCTTCAGAATGTGGGTATGGAGTCCGGATTAGGCCTAGCACACAGAACAGCCCTCCCCAGATATTTTATTTTATTTTATTTGAGACAGAGTCTCAAGCTGTTGCCCTGGATAGAGTGCTGTGTCGTCACAGCTCACAGCAATCTCAAACTCTTGGGCTTAACCGATTCTCTTGCCTCAGCCTCCCAAGTAGCTGGGTCTATAGGCGCCTGCCACAACACCTGGCTAATTTTGGGTTGTAGTTGTCACTGTCGTTTGGCAGGCCTGGGCTGGTTTCAAATCCACCAGCTCTGGTGTATGTGGCTGGCTCCCTAGCTGCTGAGCCAGCCCTCCCCAGATATTTAGATGAGTTAATGCTCATTAAGTGCTTAGCATCCTTGGAAGCACTCATAGATGTAAGCAATTACTATTATGAACAAATGATGTGAAAATATATGAATTTGCCTCATTTAAATATAAAAAGCTTCTCAGTCTTTCTCTGTGAATTATTTCCCTTCGTGTCAATTTCTTTTTATTTCTTGCAAACCAGAACTAAGATGGGATCTAAAAACTGGTGTGAAGAGGAAAATAATGATCTGCATAATCGAATAGCTCAGAATTATGTGAAGTAAGTGAGGTTGCATTTTCATATTTCCAGACACGCCTCACACACGTGCACATACACACACAAAAACCTGGGCCTGTGCGCGTCCAACTTAAAGGTGCAGACACATATACTCAAGACGTGCAAACACTCATTTCTGTTTCTAATAAGAGAGTGCAACTAGAGAGAAAATATTGTTTAAAAAATTAAATATCGCAAGATTTGCTACATCAGGAATAAATGGCATTTTATTATCATCTGCCTTACAAATAAGATGACACATTGAGTGAGAAAAGTTAAGTTGAAAGTGTAGGTCACAGGAGTAATTTATTAAAAGGTAGCAACTAATAACTCAAAATCTTCTATTAATCCATAATCGTGGCTCTGTCTGAAGTAGAATAAATAGAGTTAAGGATTTTCTTGATGATATAAGCTATGAATGTTATCAATAAAAATTCCTGCAAAGCTAGATGTTAAAAATTCAGAATATACCTAAGGATGATGTAACTTTTAAAGAAGGGAAGAGGACTTTACACGGGCGACTTCCACCAAAGCTGAATGTAGAGAAATTGCAAAAGAAATCACAGGTGGTGCGTTCTGCTGTCATCAGTTTCCTTGCAGTGCTTTATTTTTCCCATCTAGAAATAATTTCCTCGCAAGAAAAATTTCTTTGAACTTTTCAGATGAAAGACAGTCTGCAGGTAGCCATGACTAACAGTGATTTTTCTGATCTGCTTTTTAAAATTTCATACAATCTATTTCTTCTAGGCAGCTAGCTAATTCCCAAGGCCATTAGAGGATGCAAAAGAAACAAGGTCATTGAAATAACTTCAACTACTTGCCTTCATCTTGGGAACAATTATCATGCCTCAAGGGTATGAAAGGCTGCTCATATTTACACTAGCTTTCTGGCTGGGATAAATCTATGAGTCTCAACTAGCATAGTCCCCAGAGGATGATATTCACTGAATAGATAACTTAATAAATGAAAGAAGGGGCCCTTTGGCTAGCATGTTCTTCAAGTCTCTCAATAACTTGGGCATAGAATTTTCTAATGAAACAATGCTATTTTTTCTACACTGCTGTATATTTTTATCAATCGATTTAGTATTTATTTAACTCCTTTTGTCATTACTGTTATTATGATTTTGCATTCCCAATTTTTGGTATCAAATGTTCCTCTGAATAACTAAAGAATGTGAGGTGGTTTTCATATGGAAGGATTGAGATAATTAGTAAAGTGTAAGATTGTTAAGAGCAGGCTTAAAGGTCAGTCGTAGAGACAGAAGTCTTGGTCAAAGCAGTGTGTGTTATTCCACAGAGCTAGATGTTTTAGGGCAGTGGTTCTCAACCTTCCTAATGTCATTACCCTTTACTACAGTTCCTCATGTTGCAGTGACCCACAACCATAACATTTTTGTTGCTACTTCATAACTGTAATTTTGCTACTGTCATGAATCATAATGTAAATATTTGATATGCAGAATGTATTTTCATTGGTCATGACCCATAGGTTGAGAACCATTGTTTTAGGGGAAGAAGGCTTATAGAGGGTAGGATGGCAAGTGAGATGAAAACAAGGAGATAGTGTGTTGTTTTAGAGGCAGCATTCGCATCTCTAATTATAGTGTCAATTAGGTTTGATTATTTCTTTTCCTTTGTTCATAGATGAAAGTTCAGACAAGCACCAATATTACAGTAAGTACAGTCTTTAAAATCTTAATTAAATCAAAATTGGGGCTATGATGATGTTTCCTTCAAAATTCATCACAATCTCAATGAGGTGCCTTAATAGGCTCTGAGTATGTTTCATACATCGCAAATTTACATGTATTAATTAGGACCAAAACTAAGATTTGAGGAACAGCAAAGAGGACACAGGTCTTATTTTCTAGAGTTAAACTGACTACAGGGAATTGCTTAGAAACTGGTTATGCCTTGGAAGCTTCATTTTATAAGTTTCTCCTAAGCTTTTCTGAGCGCTCACTATTAGGCAAACTAAATAATGAACTCAACTTAAATTATGAGAACAAAGAGGTAGCCAATGGAAACAAATTGACAATGTTTTAATTTAAAATTGAAAGCAGCATTAAAACTTCTAGTGACATTTTGTACTTCATTTAGTCTGTATCGCTAATCAGAATAGTGACCTTGCAGCAGGTGGTGGTAAAGCTACAAAGACTTGCTGGCAGAATCCCACTGTGTATTTATGAGAGACAGGACAATGCTTGACTTTCCACTCTGGTCGCATGCACTGAATGCACTCAATTACAAAGCAGGGCGCCGTGCTGCCTGGCAAAGGAGTTTGGATTCTCTTTAAACCTCAGAGCCTCCACTTCTTAAACTGAAAAAAAAACACATTAGAATTTCCAATGGGTTTTACAGAAGGTTCAGGATATGCTGGAAATGCATATAGCTCATGAATGGGAGATCCTAGCCATGCTAGCTTGGTGTCTTTAGGCCCTATGCAAGACAAATTCATTGCCTTCAACTTATCATTGAGTAGGTAGTCACTAAGATCTTTTCTAGTTAAAAATTTTAGCATGGGGTCAGGGCCAGAGAGCTTGCTCAGTGACCTAAGTCTAGTCTTCCTGTGCCCCTGTGAAGAGTGGCCTCACAGCAATGAATAGTGCACAAAGATGTCCTGCCAGCTGCATGCAGTTTCATTGTCCAGATAATGGTACTGAGAAACGCAGGTCAGGCTAAAAGGGGGGGAATGGGAGCCTCCCACTCAACACCCTCAGACAGGATGAATCATGAAGTTCCTCTGTATACAAGGCAGCAAAATGAGGCTTTTATTAGACTATAACTACCTAGTCTTTATTAACCAACACCATGTCATAGAAGAAAATTCATTATGTCCTCCAATTCCATGCTTTTCCATCAGGATACCTCCTGGATTACAGGATGTGATTACCTTTCACAGCTGAAACGAATAGTTGCCACTACAGAAAGGACCATTATTGTCTGGGATTACAAAGCTCAAGGGAGCAGCCAGGTACTGTACCTACAGAAATACTCAAAGAAATGAAATTGCCTTTCAGTCCTGGTAGGATATGAGCAGTCCACTCTCTGTGAAATGTCAGTTTCTGCATTATTAATTAAATAATCCTTTAGTGGTTCTAAACTTGTTGGTCACCACCCACAGGAACTGTATTAAAGGGCTGTGGCATTAGGAAGGTTGAGAACCACTGCTTTAGATCAAATTCATCATTAATATTCTATAATTAAAAGAAAATATTCCTTCCATGAAGTATATATTTAATTTGGGGCTTTTTGTTGTTTTGTTTTGTTTTGTTTTTGAGATCAAGAGAGAGTTCAATTCCTTTCTTATTCTTTCCCTTTGCCTGAATCCAAGTATAGTATTATATTTTCTTTTTTTTTTTCTTTTGAGACAGAGTCTCACTATGTCACCCTCGGGAGAGTGCCGTGGTGTCACAGCTTACAGCAACCTCAAACTCTTGGGCTTAAGTGATCCTTTTGCCTCAGCCTCCCAAGTAGCTGGGACTACAGGGGCCCATCACAACATCCAGCTATTGTTTTTGTTTTGTTGCAGTTGTCATTGTTGTTTAGCTGATCCAGGCTGGTTCAAACCTACCAACCTGAGTGTATGTGGCTGGCATCCTACCCCTGAGTTATGGGTGCTTCCCACCAAGTATTATATTTCTGGTTTACTTATGTTAACAAACAAATTCAAATTCTTTCTCTCAAGTCTAGCTGAACTGGGTAAGAAAATTACTAAAATCAAATGGCAGTCATTTCATGGCTGAGAAGTTGCCACTTCACCAATCTACAGTATTTACTGAGCATTTGCAATCACTTAGAAGTAATGAACATGTTCTCTGCACTCAAACAAAACTCAGACTAAAAGGACCCCATGTATATGCATAATATATAATATAATGGTACAGAAAATTGTATAATAAAAGGGAATAAGTGCAACAGGGGATTGGGGAGAAGTGAGATCACTGAACACTGGAATTATAAAAAAAAAGTCTTCAGAAAGCAGGCTGGGATAGCGGGTGGAGGCAACATGGCTGAATGGAGCCAGCTTCTCACAGAGGCTCCCATCCAGAAGGAAACTTAAAGGACAGAAGTTTAGCAAATAAACTGATGGTTTGGAGCTGAACCAAGAGAGAAGGTTGAAGAATGCCCATCAACCCTGCTGAGGTGAGCTGTGACCCCAAGGAAACAAACAATAGGTATAAAATCCATCGCCAAGTGGATGGGAGTCCCCTCCCCCATGAGAATGGCTCGCAGTATACTGTATACAAACAAGCGAGCAGAGTTCAGATCCCCTCTTATTTTATCCAATGGGAGAAACTCTTTAAAAACTGGACCTCCTTCCTTAGCGAGGACTTACAAATGTGCCATGGGACTCTCCTGCCAGGCATAAAACTGTATAAAACTGTATATATTCTCTACCTGCAATTCTGAACCCCCAGCACTCCCCTCAACTCTCACCCAGAGGTCTGGAAGCCTGTCCCCATGGAATACAAATTCTTGGGCATTTTCTCGAGAGGTGTGGACAGGGCTGTTGCTGGTCTATGCTGATTTTGCAGCACAAGAGTAAAGAGAAGACAGTGAACTGAGGCTGAGGGAACCCCACGGGAGAAGGAGAGGCAGTGCCCCACAGCACAGAGCAGTAGCAGCCGGAACAATAGGGCTCACACCCCTGGGGATATTTTGAAGAGACACTCCCTGCCTAAAAATGTCCACTGGACTTTCAAAAAACTTGATACCCAAAATTCTACCAGGCTTATCTAGAAGACTGAAACTGGACCCACACCTTTCACCATTAAATGAGATAGACTCTCACTGATTGAAGTTTTAAACTTAAGAAATGAAACTATAAAAATACTAGAAAAAAGTACAGAGAAAACACTGGAAGAAATCAGCCTGGGCAAATATTTTATGAGGAGGACCCCTTGGGGCAATTGAAGCAGCATTAAAAATACATTACTGGGACTTGAGCAAACTAAAAACTTCTATACAGCCAAGAACACAGTAAGTAAAACAAGCAGACAGCCCTTAGAATGGGAGAAGATATTTGCAGGTTATGCCTCCGACAAAGGTTGAATAACCAGAATCCACAGAGAACTCAAACGTATTAGCAAGAAAAGAACAAGTGATCCCATCTCAGAGTGAGCAAAGGACTTGAAGAGAACTTCTCTGAAGAAGACAGGTGCACAGCCTACAGACACATGAAAAAATGCTCACCATCCTTAATCATCAGAGAAATGCAAATCAAAACTATGTTGAGATATCATCTAACTCCAGTAAGATTAGCCCACATTACAAAATCCCAAAACCAGAGATGTTGGCATGTATGTGAAAAGGAAACACTTCTATACTGCTGGTGGGAATCCAAACTAATATGTTCCTTTGGAAAGATGTTTGGAGAACACTTAGGGTTCTAGAAATAGACCTGCCATTCAATTCTACAATTCCTCTACTAGCTATATATATCCAGAAGAGCAAAAATCACATTATAACAAAGTTATTTATGCCAGAGTGTTGATTGCATCCAGCCCAATTCATAATTGCTAAGTCATGGAAGAAGCTCAAGTGCCCATCGATTCATGAATGGATTAATAAATTTTGGTACATGTACACCATGGAATATTATGCAGCCTTAAAAAAAGATGAAGATTTTACCTCTTTCATGTTTGCATGGATGGAGCTGGAACATATTCTTCTTAGCAAAGTATCTCAAGAATGGAAGAAAAAGTATCCAATGTACTCAGCCCTACTATGAAACCATATGAAAGCTATAACCCAATTATAGCCTGAGATTATGGGGAAAGGGGTTAGGGAGAGGAGGGGAGGGGTGAGGATAGGTGGAAGGAGGGTAATTGGTGGGATCACACCTATGGTGCATCTTACAAGGGTACATGTGAAATTTACTGAATGTAGAATATAAATGTCTTAACACAATAACATAATAAGAAAATACTGTGAAGGCTATCTTAACCAGTTAGATGAAAATATTTCAAATTGTATATAAAACCAGCCATTGTACCCCACGATTGAGTTAATGTACACAGCTATGATTTAATAAAAAAAGAAAGAAAGAAAGAAAGAAAGAAGAAAGAAGAAAGGAAAGAAAGAAAGAAGAAAGAAAGAAAAGAAAGAAGGAAGGAAGGAAGGAAGGAGGGAAGGAAGGAAGGAAAGAAGGAAGGAAGGAAGGAAAGAAGGCTGGCTTTAAAGTACATGAGATTAAGAAATAATCTAGCCTTCCCCTGTGCTTTGTTTATTCCTAGTCTTGTGAAAAACTAAACTTCATGTGCTATTTTTCCACCATGTTGAAACCAACTAGTGATGCCAGAACAATTTTGAAGAGGGCAGCTTGTTGCTTTGTGTAGTTTATTATATGGTGTGTGACTGTTTCATATAGTTATAGACTAGGTTACAGTAATTTCCAAAACCCTGACCTCCAATGTCCCGAGCCTCTTCTCCTTTTAGCTCTCTCCTGTTTTCACTCTTGCTTCTCAAACTCATACGCAGAAGCTTCCAGTTCCTCAAAAGCATCTTCTCCCACTCTTCCAGCCCACTCTCTTCCCTTCTTTCCTTCCAGTCTGCGCCTCCTGCTGTCAGTCATTTGAGCTGGGCAGCTGCACTGCTATGTTGTGCAATCTCTCACTCTCAACATGGACAGCCGCTCCAGCCCCTCTCTGTTCCCCCACAGTGGCCAAGCACTGCTGGAAAGAAGCACAAACCGTGCCATTTGGCGTCAGGGTCTGCAAAGTCTCAGCTCTCAGTGGCTTCCGTCCATCTCGTCCTTGTCCCTGCCAACTCTCCCATTCCCTGCAAGGAGTCCAAAATTTCAGTATTCTTCTCAGGTCTGCTCCCTTCGGCAGATAGACTTGCCCCTTTTTTCCATAGAAAGCCATCAGACTTATCCTTTCAAAATTCCCATTCTCCCATCTACAGCTTTAATAGGAAACACATTCCTACTTCCTCTTATTGAAGACAAAATATCCTTGCATTTGATACCCCTGTCCTCTCTTGGCCAGCAGAAGGATCCATGGCCTCTTCCCTCTCTATCTTTGACATTACTCTCTCGTTTTAGGCTCTTGTCAACCTCCTTTTCATCTTCCTCTCAATTAATCAAGGTCTCAGACTGAAGGGACTGTAACCTTGGGACCCAAGGTGGTCCCTGTGTATCTCAGCACTATAATTTATTTCCTTAAGTGCACTTCTGTCATTCCAAATCTGGTTTTACTCATCTGTCTTTCCTGCCTCCCTTGCAATGGTAGCTCCACAAAGTCAGAAACTCGTCTTGTTCATCCTTGTACAATCATGCCTGGAATAGCTCCTGGCACATAGTATGTGCTCAGTAAGTATCTGTTGATTGATTGAATACATTTGTAGAGATTAAATGCCAGAAAAAAAAAAACAACAGCTGTATAGCTTAATGAACCCATTCAATAGTACAAGGCTGGCTTAACAAATGCTTGCTGAATATTTCTAGATAAATTTGGATGTTAGGATATTTTTTTCTCCTGATGACTCCTTGTAACATAATGGAGACTTTGATATTTCATTTTCCTGTTTATCACTTAATTTTATTGCAATGATCTGGCAACACCTGAACCTTTTTATGCTCCCTTTAATATTTTCCTACAAATACAAGAGAAGTCCGCTTACAGTAATACATCAACAAATCTCTTACTTATCGAGCCAAAGATAAATACTCTTCGCCTTTTCTGCACAAAACAACCAAAAGCATAATGTTGGGCTCACAGTGAGTGTTAACTAACTTTTCCATAGTTAACTGTTTGTTTGTTTGTTTTCAAGTTTCTTTATCTCCGTGGGGGTATCTAAAATAAGAAACATCAGAAAGTAAAGCTTTTGTCAAATAATAGATGAGCAACGTGTATTAAATAGAGCAATAACAGTTCGGTAAAAACATTCTTCTACTTGTAGGAGAACTACTTCGTCATCAAGCCCATGGATCACTGCCTCCTGTGCGTGTGTGTGGTGTCTCTGCCTGACCATCTCTGCCGGGATGACATCCTCCTTGGGGATGATGGTGGTTTTGTGAACAGATACACAGTAAATAGCGATGATTTTGGACTAAAGCAGGCCAAGTCCAAAAAGAAATTACAAAATCACGTCTTAGACTCGAAGAGCTTTAAAAGGTAAGGTTATTCTATGAGTAGTATAATTAATTGTTTGAATATTTATAGTCATTGTTTATGCATATCATTTTTGTGTGTGTTTCTTTATTTTTTTTTGGTTGGGTTTGTTTATTTCTTGTCAGTTATATCTAGATATAAGGAAAATGCCCATAGTGATCTTTTTTTTTATTTGTATGTATTTATATATATTATATATATATGTTTATATATAGCAAGAGAGAAAAAAGGATGCCAGACCCTATGGTTGACATTTAAGATACAAAGATGAAGAAGAGACGCTTCTTGCCTCAAAGAATATCCAGTAGAAAAGGGAAGATAGGGAAATTAGCAACAGCAATTCCAATTTCAAGTGCTATTAGTAACTGAAACTTTTAAGTACTTGAATGGATTCAAGAGTTAAATGAAAAATTAAACTGTGAAAAACTTGTAAAAACATGTGTGACTATTTACTGGCCCTTGGATGGAGGAGAGGATTCTAAACATCAAAGCAATGTATATAAGCTTCACAGAAAAATCTCTGATAGATTTGGCCATGTATGCATAATATAAAATCTACTAGCCATGAAAAGATAACATTTAAAAAGTCAATAACAGAACTGGAATAAATATTTATAACAAATATTACAACGGGTTGATGTTCCTTAATAGGTCTTAGAACTCAAAAGATAATAATCTCTCAAGAGAAAAAGGAACAGAGACCATGAACAGGTAATTCACACACATGCACACATGGTACAAATGGTCAATATACATTTCAAAATGATAATCAGAGAGAAAGGCTAACAGTTATCTCTAACTCATGGTCATTATCTCTCTCATAATGGGATGTCTTAGAGTAAGGTATACGTTACCTTTATTCTTGGAAAATCCTAATTTTATATTAAATATGTCTTCATTATTAATCAAAGAAGTACAACTTAAAATAAGATACCATTTTTGACTTATAAAATTGGGAAAGATTAGAAATGAGGAATAAAAATAAATACCCACTGAGACAGATATTCTCAGGTCCTGTTGTGTGTGAGGGAACCTAAGATCCCAATCACAGCATCATTCCTAATGGTAAGTTATCTATTGTCTAATAGTAGGAGAATGATTAAATACTTAGCATTTACATAAATAATTTAAATATGTAAATAATAATAGAAATATAGCATAATATACATAAATGAAATTTGTATAATATATTGATATCTAAAATATATTTTAAAGATACCTAAAAATACTTAAGATATCAGACATGTTCAATAAATCATTATTTTAAAGAATCCCATGTACCCATTAAACTGTTTTAAAATTTTAATAAGATGGAAAATGTTCATGACATACTATTAACACATTATTTTTTCTATGTACCTTTAAGTTTCAATTTTATAAATATATATGTGTGCATGTATTTTTACTTAGAAAAATATTGAGCATATATTCCAAAATATTAATAATGAGTTCTATAGGTCTTCAGAGAAGTGATTTTTATTTTTTTCTTTATGTTTCTTTCTAATTTTTTCTTTTCTCCTTCCTTCCTTCCTCCTTCCTTCCTTCTTTCTTTCTTTCGCAGAGTCTCACTATCTCACCCTCAGTAGAGTGCCATAGTGTCACAGCTCACAGCAACCTCAAACTCTCAGGCTTAAGTGATTCTCTTGCTTCAGCCTCCCAGGTAGCTGGGACTATAGGCGCCTGTCAAAACTCCTGGCTATTTTTTGATTGCAGTTGTCATTGTTGTTTCAGCAGGCCCAGGCCAGGCTTGAACCTGCCAGCCTCAATGTATGTGGCTGGCACCCTACTCACTGAGCTACGGGAACCTCCTTCTTCCTTTTTTTATAACTAAAAAAATTTAAAATATAGGAGTATACTTTGTTATTAATGTAACAAATATTTGATCCTTGAGTTAGAATGTGCAATTAAATGCTCATTACACCTGTTACTACATGAATTAAAACTAGTCCCATTGCTGGAACTTGAAGAATGATACAATAAACCACTGACTCATTTTCCATCCTTCACATATGAGCAGTATTAAATAGTCTCCCCAAAGTACTAGGCATAGTGGGGGACTTTCCCACATGTGAAGTACTGCTGTGTCATCAAGCACTGAATTCTAGTTATGGAAGGCTGTTCAAATAGATGCTGTTCATGCTGAGACATGAATCTCCTCTTTACTGGATGTACGCAACCTGTCAGAAAGTCCCACAACCCAATTTCAATCTCTGTTTTCATTAGATACATGTGCCAAAAATGAGATTTAGGGATCTAAGAAATTTGAGGAATCTAAATACAGTTAAATGAATTAGTTATCTGCATTATTATTTTACATATAAATATCAATATAAATGATTTAGATAGTTCAAGACTGAGGTATAGGCTGAGTGTTGAGGCTTTTTTTTGAGACAGAGTCTCACTTTCTTGGCCCTGGTAGAGTGCTGTGGCATCACAGCTCACAGCAACCTCAAACTCTTGGGCTCAAGGGATCCTCAGTAGGGATCCACTACTTCTTTCTTTAATTTGTGCAATCCAAGACAAGTGGATCTTGTTTTAGCTTCCCGAGTAGCTGGGACTATCAGTGCCCACTGCAACACCCAGCTATTTTCAGAGATGAGGCCTTACTTTTTCTTATTCAGGCTGGTCTCAAACTCCTGAGATCAAGCGATCATCTGCCTCAGCTTCCCAGAGTGCTGGGATTACAGGTGTGAGCCACGGCAGCCAGCCCTGTTGAGGAATTTCCCATGCCAAGAGAGCCTCGAATCTGACAGAATGAAAAGTATTAAGATAAAAAGACTAATTAAGTTCTGGAGCTGTCACACAAGTTTTCCCAAAACTGTCACCCCCAGAATTCATTCATATGGAAGGGGTGGAGCTTATAAGAGCAGCAAACACTGATATGCAAAACACTGCACAAATTAAAGAAAGAAGTATCAGCGTCCAGAGTTTAAAATTAAACACAATCTGGCATGGAAATAGAAATCTCTCTCTCTGAGCTGGTTAATGCCGTATTGTAGAACTTTCATGCCTTGAGTCGTTAAGCATGTCTATTCCTCAACTAGAATTTAAAAAACTCGGAGATGGTAAGTGGACAATGAACGTTTGTGAAGAGGAGACAAACCATTAAATATGAGTAAACAAAATAGGGTATTAAGTATAAAATGTCCAATTTCCTTAGACACTTTAGAGACTAAGTTTGACATTTGGTGACTCTGACATTTCACTTTGACACTGCTGTTTTATTTTTATTGTGAAAGTGCAGCCTCATTCTCACAAATGCATGTTTTGGCTTTTGATTATCTTTCAAAAAACCATCTTAGAGCAATTTTTGTAAAATCACGGATAAGTCAAAAACCTGTTTTTTTTTTTTTTGAGACAATCTCATTTTTTTTTTTTTTTTTTTTGAGACAGAGCCTCAAGCTGTCACCCTGGACAGAGTGCTGTGGCATCACAGCTCACAGCAACCTCCAATTCCTGGGCTGAAGTGAGTCTCTTGCCTCTGCCTCCCAAGTAGCTGGGACTACAGGCGCCCTCCACAACACCCAGCCATTTTTTGGTTGTAGCTGTCTTTGTTGTTTGCGGGCCCAGGCTGGATTCGAACCCTCCAGCTCAGGTGTATGTGGCTGGCGCCTTAGCCCGTTGAGACATAGGTGCCGAGCCGAGACAGTCTCATTTTGTTGCCCTTGGTAGAGTGCTTTGGCGTCACAGCTCACAGCAACCTCAAACTCTTGGGCTTAGGCAATTCTCTTGCTTCAGCCTCCAGAGTAGCTGGGACCACAGGTGCCCCACACAACGCCCAGCTATTTTTTGTTGCAGTTTGGCTGGGGCCAGGTTTGAACCTGCCACCCGGTATATGGGGCCAGTGCCCTACTCACTGAGCTACAGGAGCCACCCTTATTTTTGAATATGAGTCTCACCATGGAACAAATGCAGCACAAACACCTCAAAAATATCAACAAAGTGTTTGGGAAGGATGTGGCTAATGAACACACAGTACATGGATGGTCTGAGAAATTCTGTTTTGGTGATTTTAATCTTGAAAATAAGCCCAGGGGATGGCTTACAGCTGAAAGCTGTGGTGGAAGTGAATCCGGCTTAACCTGCATGAGAATTAGCAGCAACGTTACTGTTCTGATAATATTAAACCATTTAAAACAAATTGGCAAGAAAAAGAAGGTGGGTAGATGAGTTCTGCATGAATTAAAGGAGCATTAGAAGAGAAATAGTCTCAAAGCTTGCCTTTCTTTGTTGTCATGACACAAAGGTGAACCCTTTCTGCACTATATTGTTACATAGGGTGAACAGTGGATTTTTTTTTTAGACATTCTCAAGTGTTTGGCTCAATGGCTAAATAAAAATGAAGTGCCGAATTGCACTAATGTACACAGCTGTGATTTAATTAAAAAAAAAAAAATGAAGTGCTGAAACACAGAACAAAGTTAAATATTCATCAAAGACAAACCAATGGTGTTTGTTTGGTGGTCCAGCACTGATGTTTTCCACTACAGCTTCATGAATCCCAGGCAGTTGATTAGATTACAGTGGATGTTTACTGCAACCAATTGAACAAAATGATGAGGATGCTGTGATTAAGCTGCTGAGATTGGTCAATAAAGACAAGCCAATCCCCTGGCAAAACAAGGTTCCACCACAAGTCACATAAACATGCTGCTCAAACTATGGAAGCTGGACTCGGAAACTCTGTCATCCATCATGTTCACCAGAGCTTGCACAAACTCACCACCACTTCTTCTAGGTTTTGAACCACTTCTTACCAGCAAAAACATTCAATGCTCAGGAAGCTATTAAAAAACCCTTTTGTGATTTCATTGCCACTCACTCTCCAGGCTTATTTGCTGCTGCCTTTACACAGGCTGCCATCCAGATGGCAAAACGGTGTTGATAGTTTAGGCTCATACTTCAATTAATTGTACTGCTTCTTATTTGAGATAAACTAGACTCAGCTTTTGATTCAAAATTGGACGTTTAATATTTCATGACACCTTGAAGATGGCTTCTCCCAGGTTAAAACAGAATTTTGAGGCAGAGGTTTGGCCTCTGTGAATAAATGCTTTGTGAACAGATGGGTAACTTCTGACAAGGAATACAAAGGTTATCCTAGCCTCAGCTTCACCAGTGAACTGGGATTATAAATTTCCCCATTCTTCAGTTTTGAAAGTATTAACGAAAAATATAAATGCAGATATATTTTTCAAATGACTTGACTCATTGAGGTGCTATAAACATTAGAGTACATGAGTCCTTATGGTAAAATGATGTTTTCTTCTGGGTAGATACCTACTAATGGAATTGCAAGATCAAGTGGAAAGTCTCCTTTTACTCCTCTGAAGACACTCCATGCTTCTTTTCAAAAAGGCTATCCTAGTTTGTAATCCAACCAACACTGTATAATTATATCCTTCTCTCTGCACCCACACCATTATCTAGAACTTTGGGACCTCGTGATGTGGGCTATTCTCAGTAATGTTAGGTGATATCTTAAAGTTATTTTCATTTGCATTTCTCTTATGATTAGGGATGATGAGCCTTTTTCATGTTTGTTGGCCATTTGACTGTTTTCTTAGGAAAAAGTTCTGTTCGGTTGCTTGCCCAGTGAGTGATGGGATTGTTGGCTCTTTCCTTGTTGATTTACTTGGGTTCTTTATAGATTCTGCTTATTAGCTCTTTGTCCTATTTGTGAATATCTTCTCCCATTTTGAAGGTTGTCTACTTGCTTTGCTGATTGTGTACTTTACTGTGAAGACATGTTTTAACTTAATCAGGTCCCATTTATTTATTTTTGTTGTTGCTGCATTGCTAATGGAGCCTTCTGCATTAATTCTTTCCCAAGGTTAATATCACCCAAGTACTCACCATTCCATGAATGGATTAAAAAACTGTGTATACCGTGAAATACTATTCATCCATAAAAAAGATGGAGAGTTTGCATCTTTTGTATTTTACCTGGATGGATTTGGATTTGGAGAACATTTACCTAAGTAAAGCATCCCAAGAATGGAAAAGCAAGCATCCCATGTGTTCAGTGCTAACCTGAAACCAGTAGATCAACAACTACAGACCCACAGGAGAGAAAGACACAGCTAAATTCAAGAAGGGGGAAGGGGAGAAGGGGACTGGGTAAGTTCCCACCTATAGGGTACAATATAGTGGCATATGGCACACTTCTTGGGTGCAGGACTCAACTGCAACCTAGACTTTGGACTTTACCTGACAAATGCAAATAATGAAACCTAATTGTATATAGCCCCATATTAACCTGAAATATGGGAAGAGAAGAAAAAAATAAATTGACTCATATAAGATAAAAAATTATAGGCTCGGCACCTGTAGTTCAGCGGCTAGGGCGGCAGCCACATACACTGGAGCTAGTGGGTTCAAATTCAGCTCAGGCCTGACAAACAATAATGACAAGAGTAATGACAACCCCAAAATAGCCGGGCATTGTGGCAGGCGCCTGTAGTCCCAGCTACTTGGGAGGCTGAGGCAAGAGGATCACTTAAGCCCAAGAGTTTGTGGTTGCTGTGAGCTGTTAACCCCACAGCATTCTACCCAGGGTGACATAGTGAAACTCTGTCTCAAAAAAAAGAACAAAAGGATATAAAATTATATGAAACATAGTGTTCCACATGGATGATCAGAATTTTTTTAGTACAATAAGGACAATAGTACCAATACTGGGTTTCAATTCTTTGAGATTATTCTTTTACTTCTGGATTTATACCTTAAAATTTGATGATAATCTCCTAAAGTTATTTCTCCACTTTAAATATGCTGATTATGAACATTTAGTTAAACAGTTAAAAGTGGTATAAGGCATAGGTCAGTATTATACATTCAGGTTCAGCACAATTCAGGGTTATACTCAGTTAAAGTCAAGATAAAATACTGAATAGAAACTCAACCTCAGGTGTTTACGTGTCTGACTTGAATCCCTTCCACCCTTTTTTTCAATTCCCAGTGTTAAACGGAAGCTACACAATGACTGGGTTATGAAAGTTAGATATATTCCAGCCCTAAATTGCTTTGGATCCTGCTCCTTAGACAGTGTTCATTCATTGGTTTTGGAAACCTTGAAGAGACTGGAGGATAATATGTAAGTACAATAGTTTAGACCCAGGAGCATTCTATGACTTTCAGACGTTTAACAATGACATGGCAGCTTTGGAACTTTCAAACTGGTTTCAAGAAAAATCATAAGGTTAACTGTTTCATTTGTTTGACAAGGTTAAATAGATTGTTTTCAGGAGGAAATTCACTCCGGCCAATTTGAGCATAATATGTGCTCCTAACAATTTTGCTCATTTGTTGATTATTGCTGTCATCTACTAAAATAAATCAATGCAGATCTATTTATAACTATATTTTCAATATATAGTTAGTTCTGTCAGAAAACTTTATTCTTACAAGTCAGTTGGCAAGCCACTCACCTATCAGTATAATCTGTAGAACAATCATCATGATTCATGTGTAATACACAAGACGGCATTCTTAATGGAAGGTGAATTTGAATAGCATTCAGTTTTATTTTCAATCTGTTAAATATTTATTAATAACTAGAAAGCAACTATTGGTTGTTTTGGTTTTAAAAATGCATTACAAAATGGATAAATGTCAAAAACACTATGCTAAGTGACAGAAGCCAGACATAAAAAGACTGCAGATTGTTATGACTCCATTTCTGTGTAATATCGAAACATGGAGAAGTTATAGAGACAGAAGGTACATCAGTAGTTGCTAGAACTGGCAGCAGGAGCAGGGATTCCAAATGGGCACCAGGGGACTTTCTAGAGTGATAGAAATGTTTTATGCTTATTGTGGTGACTGGTGATTGTTATATAACTCTATAAATTTATTAAGAATTGCTGAATTTTACACTTACAATGAGTGACTTTTATGCATGTAAATATGACATTAATATATATTGAAGTGTTGCATACTCCAATAAAGATGGCTTAGAAAAATGCTTTGAGACTTTTGGCTTCCAGTTAGGCATGTAAGGAGCCTGGAAGCCTTTATTCCATCCAAACAGTAAGTAAGAACTATATAATCTAGTGGTTTGTACCCTCCTATTAATCTGAAATAAAAAAAAAATAAAAAGAAAAGAAGCCATAACAATCCTTGAACTTGTTTGCAGCTATAAACAGAGCATCAAAATTAATGACACAAAAACTGATCAAATTTCAAGGAGAAATAAATAAATCCACTATTACAGATGGAGACCTCAATTCTCCTTTATCCAATCCAGGAAATGGAAAGTCAGGAAGGACAGTTGAACTTGACAACACTATCAATCAACTGGCTATAACTAACATCTATAGACTACTTCATCTAACAATAGCAAAATATGCATTCTTCTCAAGCTCACATGAAACATTCTCCATGATAGACCAAAGTCAGGATCATTCAACACTCCTCAACAAAATTGAAAAAATAGAAATTATACAATGTATGCCCTCAGATCACGATAGAACTAAACTAGAAATCAGTAACATAAAGATAACTGGAAAATCCCAAATATAAGTGGAGATTAAACACACTTCTAAGTAGCATATGGGTCAAAGAGAAAGTTTCAAGAGAAATTAAAACTTATTTTCAACAAAATAAAAATGAAAATACAACTTACTCAAATTTGTAGGATATAGTGAAAGTAGTGTTTAGAGGGAAATTTATAGCACTGAATGCACATACTAGAAAAATGATAAAAATTGATCATTTAGACTCACCTTAAGAGACTAGAAAAGAAGAACAAATTAAATCCAAAGTAAGCAGAAGAGAAATAATAAAAAAGAGAGCAGAAATTAATGAAATAGGGATAATATCTGTAGAAAAATCAATAAAATCAAAGGCTACTTCTTTGAAAATAGCAATACATGTATAAAATTACAATCCTCTAGATAGGCTAAATAAGGAAAAGAAGAAATAAGGCATAAATTAGTAATACTATAAATGAAAGGTAAAATAACACTACGAATTTCAGGAACATTAAAAGCATAATTAAGGAAAATTATGAAGCACTGAAGAGCTACAAATTTAACCTAGATGAAACAGAATAATTCCTTTAAAGATACAATCTTCCAATATTCACATGTAAAGAAATAGACAATGTGAAAAGGCCCATATCTATTAAAGAAATTAAATCCAAAATAATAATCTTTCAAACAGAAAACACCAGGCCTAAATGGGTTCACTGGTGAATTTCATCAAGCATTTAAGGAAAGAATAACACCAATTGTTTCTGCTGTCTTTCAGAGGATGGAAACAAGGTGAATACTCCCTACTCTTTCTTTTTTTTTGCAGTTTTTGGCTGGGTTTGAACCTGCCAACTCTGGCCTATGGGGCCTGCGCTCTACTCCTTTGAGCCACAGGCACCGCCCCAATACTCCCTACTCTTAACATTACCCTAACACCAAAACCACACAAAGTTCTTACAACAAAAGAAAACTAAAGACCAATATCACTCATGAACATAGATACAAATATCATCGATAAATCATTAACAAACCCACATCTGACAGCATAAAAAAAGAATTATACATCACCACTGTTATTAATTAAATGTTTGTGGACCCCCAAAATTTGATTTTCAAATCCCATCTTCAAAAATGATGGCATTAGCGTGTGGGTCTTTGAAAGATAATTTAGGTCATAAAGGTAAAGCCCTCAGGAATAGGATTAGAGAGAGCCTCCAGACAGTTTTCTAATCCTCTGCTGTGTAAGGATAGGAGAAAATGGCCATTGGGAATGTAAAAGACAGTCCTTGCCAGAAGCTGACCATGCCAGCTGCCAGAAAAAAAATCACTTCTTGTTTGAGCTACACATTCTATGATACTTTGTTACAGAAACCTGAACTAACAATGATCTACAGGGATTTATCCCAAGTATGTAAAGCTGGTTCAATATTCAAATATCAATTAAATTCTTCACATCAATGGGGTAAAGAAGGGAAATTACAGGCTCATATCAGGAGATGCAGACAAAGGATGTGGCAAAATTCAAAAAGCACTCATAATAAAAACTCTCAGCAAAGTAAGGATAGGGGAAACATCCTTTTGTGTAGACAAATAACATCTACAAAAAAACAAATACACAATTAATGTCATACTTAAAGGTGACAAACTCCGGAGTTGGCTCACTAAGATTGAGCATAAAGCAAGGATGTTCCCTTTCACCACTGATTTTTCACCAAGGCATTGGAAGTCTTAGCTAATGCCATAAGACAAGAAAAGTAACTAAAAGTTATAATGATAGGGAAGGAAAAAATAAACCACCTTCTTTCAAAGATGATATAAATTGTCTATGTAAAAAAATCCAAAAGAATGAACACACATTCAATAAAAAAAACCCTCTCGGAACTGATAAGGCCTTATGCAACTTCGCACAATACAAACTTAACGTCTAAAGTCAATAACTTTCCTATATTCCATCAACGAATGATAAATTTTAAATTAAAATCACGAAATTTACATTTGTACCCCAAAATAAAATAATTAGGTATAAGTCTAACAAAATATGTGCAAGATATACATACATTTATGAGAAAATGCTTGAGCCCAGGAGTTGGAGGTTGCTGTGAGCTGTGATGCCACAGCACTCTCTCCAGGGTGACAGCTTGAGGCTCTGTCTCAAAAAACAACAACAACAACAACAACAACAAAAAACAAATGGTGCTGGAATAACTGTAAAATAGCATGCAAAAAAGAAACCAGGCACAGATTTTATTCACACTTTTCAGGAAAATTAACTCAAAATTGATCACAGACCTAAATGAAAATGCAGAATTATAAAACTCCTAAAAGGTGATGGAGGAGAAACATCTAGGTAACCTTGACACGATGTCTAAGGTGCAGCTGAAGAAAGAAATAATCGACAAGTGTACATCATTAAAATTAAAAATGTCTGCCCTGCAAAAGACACCGTCATGGGAATGAGAAGGCAAGAGAGGGAATGGAAGAAAATATTTGCAAAAGACACATTTGATAAAGGACTGTTATCCAAAATACATGAGGAACTTTTTAAACTTGGCAAAACAAAAAAGTCAACCCAGTTGATAAATGGACAAAAATCTGAACAGAAACCTCACTACAGATACACAGATAGCAAGTAAGCATAAGAAAAGATGCTCAACATTGTATGTCATTACGGGAATGTAAATTAAAACAAGATGCCACTACAGACATGTTAGAATTGCCCAAATCCAGAACACGAACACCACTAAATCCCGGCAGAGATGCGGATGACAATACTCAACGAATACTCTTCGTTCATTGCTGGTGGTAACACAAAAATTGCACAGGCACTTTAGATGACAGTTTGACAGTTGCTTACAAAACAAAACATACTCTTACCACATGATCCAGCAATTGCACTGCTTGGTATTTGTCCAAAGGAGCTGAAAACATATGTCCGCAGAACAACCTGCACCTGGATGTTTGTTGCAGCTTTATTCATTATTGCCAAAACCTGTAAGTACCCAAGATATCCTTTAGTAGGTGAACTGATAAACAAATGGTAATGGAATATTAGCACTCAAAAGATCTGAGTTATCAAGCCATAAAAAGAAGACATGAGAAATCTTAGATGCATAATTATTAAATGAAAGAAACCAATCTGAAAAGGCTGTATACAGTATGATCCCAACCAGACGATTTTCTGGGAAAAGCAAACCTATGGCGACAGTATGAAGATTAGTGGCTGCCAGGAGTTTAGGGGGAGAGAGGGATAAAGAAAGTGGAGCCTAAGTTTGTAGGGAAAACCTACAGAAGGTACAGCAAGCAGCAAGTGTGACCTCCTGAACTATGGACTTTGGGTGACAATGAAGTGTCAGCAATTATTAACAAAGTAATCACCATAGTGTAGGACTTTGATGGGACCGGGAGGTTATTGCATATGTAGGGTAGTGGAGTATATGGGAAATCTCTGCATCATCTACTCAGTTTTTCTGTGAACCTAAAACTGTTGCAGAAAATAAGGTCTTTGAAAAATACACTGAGCCACAAGCAAGAATATGACAAGTTGCAACAAGAAGTTTTATCCATGTTGATCTAACTGTGTTTTAAGAATGAGCATAAACCTACCTAAAAATTGTCGGTTAAAACATACAACTGCAACCCCACCCTGGAAATTTAATTCCATTCTTAAAATTTATTTTCTAAATCCTAATCGATTTTTTCTGAATTTCAGCTTCATTATCAAAAAATGAGTGAATTGCAATGAGATTGAATTTTAACTAAAGAACTTGGCTCCCCCCCCAACACCCGTTTACATTTAGGGTACAACTAAAAGAAGTACTTAGAAAAGTGGTGAATAGTCTGTCTAAAAAAAACACTCGTGATACCTTTTTATAGAATCTTAAGCTGTTTAATGGAATTCACAGAAAAAATGGGAAACAAAAGATGCCTCTGCACATGCTAGAATGTCTCAAAATTCTAATTTTTTAAATTTAAACAGTGGAACAACAGAATTAGAAATTTCATGGAAGAACAGAATATCACATTTCTAAGATGACTAACTCACATTTTCTTAAACATTGTAGACTTCACAAGAGACATAGTCTTCACTCATTTAGAAAAAGATATGTTTATGTTGGTGTATAAACATATTTCCCTGAGAGATGAATTAAAACTTTTCACAGCATGTTAAAAACGATTTAATTTCATGACACCAGATTGGATTCCACAAATATCATTTATATGGCATAATTAATCGCAGAGTTTCATTTAGTTTCTGTAACATAATTAACTGCTAGTGATTATACTCTGGCATTTTAAAGGAGTGCATTTCTGAAACATTTAATTAAGAAGTGGGTGCAACTTTATATCCAATTTGATTTTATAGAATACTGGCAACTCATGATATATTCATAACCCTAAAGAAACACTGAAAATATATGCAGATAAAATATGCCCTTGTGGTCCTATAGAAGACATACATTCTACTTCAATATCCAGAAAAAGGATTTTAATTTCCAAGCTACACAAATCTATAGATGTGATTTTTCAAGGCAAATATTTCCAATACATTTACCAGGGTAATTATAACAGTGTGTCAACCAGAAACCTATATGAGTCCTATATACCCTTTAATTCAGAAATATATTAATCATCCAACAAATAGTTAGCAAGTCACTATCGGTTAAGCACTGTGGACAATAAAAACAGATTTAAGTCATGTTCCCTGCTTCTACATGCATAAAATCTAAGTGGTAAAACACAAAATACAGACAGAAAATCAGTGGTCAGTATACTGGGGTAACTGATCAGCTTACCAGAGTTGATTGCTAAGATTTCAGGAATTTGGTAAGCCTATTCTTAAACACCATCATCATTAAAAATTAAATTGGGGCTCGGCGCCTGTGGCTCAGTGGGCTAAGGCGCCAGCCATTTACACCTGAGCTGGCGGGTTCGAATCCAGCCCGGGCCCACCAAACAACTACAATTGCAACCAAAAAATGGCCGGGCGTTGTGGCGGGCACCTGTAGTCCCAGCTACTTGGGAGGTGGAGGCAAGAGACTCTCTTGAGCCCAGGAATTGGAGGTTGCTGTGAGCTGTGATGCCACAGCACTCTATCCAGGGTGATAGCTTGAGAATCTGTCTCAAAAAAAAAAAAAATTAAATTGTGTAAGCTCACAATTCTATTATATTAAAAAGAAAGACAACAAATACTCAAAATTCCTCACTTCCTATTTATTTTTAACAATTTACTATTGTCTATGTTCTTAAGGTTTTTTCTGATCTCAAGAAATACTAAACAGTATAATGATGCACAACTACATATTTTTCCTAACTCTATGTTCAGAGATGTCACGTTGGTAGCTCAAAATTGGCCAAGGTAGAAATATGGAAACATTTCTCGCAAAACAGCAAAACTCACAAATCAGTGACCACCTCCTCATTCCCTGGCCCCAGTTAAATTTTACACATTTATCAGCACCCATTGCAAAGGATGATAATTAACAATGTAAAAGGATTATAGTTATATTACAAATTCAGAAAAGGGAGTAATAAACGATAATCCTTTGGTAAGCCCAGGAAGACAAGAACAAGAAATCTTATACTGAGGACTAAAAGAGTAAATTTGGCGGTAATTTCATTAATAAGAAAAGTTAGAAAAGCCACAATAAACACACCAAGTCTGCATTTAGGTGAAGTAGCTCATTTCCTCTTTCATAAGGAGTACTTTTTACATTGGTACTTTAGGTTGCTTATTGCCAATGAAAAGATTAGTGTGAATAATCTTACAGCACATTCCCTGGCCCCCTGTCTTATCTTACCAGCTCTTCAACTCAACTCTCTAATGGCCACCTTGGTGACTAGCAGTGACCTTGGTGAGGTCTCTGATACCCTGATGGCTTCATTACCTCCAATGTTGTCCACCTGTGCCTTGACTTGCTTCCCTCCCTACCCACCTGGAGCAGAGTCATCATCTGAGCTCCTGCCACACCAGTTTTCTTCCCACTTAATCAATCCACACAATCCCACACCTGGCATCCCATCCTTTTACATGCCCTTATTCCACTTCCTCTCACATTCCCTTCCCCACTTCACCTCTTTTCCCTCTCCACTGATGACCTGTCCTCCTGAATAATGTAAAATACTGAGGTCATGAGGGGAATTCTTTTTTTGTGTGTGTGTGGTTTTGGCCAGGGCTGGGTTTGAACCTGCCACTCTGGCATATGGGGCCGGCGCCCTAGTCCTTTGAGACACAGGCTCTGCCCATGAGGGGAATTCTTCAACACATCAATACCTTTCAAAATTATCTATAGCCACACTGATCCTTATTACTTTTCTGTTTTAGAGGTTAAAGTGTCAAACCTTGCCTTGGTGACCTTGAATTTAACTTTTATCTTCTCTGGGATCTTACTGTCTCAGTTTCTCCCACTCTCATTATTCCACGATGCTCAAGTCTCTTCTGATAGGAATGATCCTTTCCTTGACCTACAATCTCCTTTTAACGACCATGCCACGCCTTTTCTTCCTTTCCTATTCTAACTTCTGGAAAGAGTACTCTACTCATCGCTTCCCTTTTCTTGACATTTTCATTCCTTCCATAATCCTTTCTGATAGAACTTTTCCAGCTTCTACTTTGGAATCACTTAGCCCAGGGGTATTCAGCGTCACTGATCTCACCCACCCTGAAATGCTATTCTTCTGGGAAGCCACAGTGTTCTCCTAGCATCTTACTGTGTGTTCTTTTTCTCTTGTGACTCTTCTTTTTGTGCCTGCCTTTAATGGTATGTTCTCTAGAATTCCGTCCTCAGCCAGCTTTTCTTCTCACTTTCTGTGTTCTTCTTGGGTGACGCTCATTTTCTCCAACACGCTAACAACTATGTGCTGATGAAACACAAGCTATCTTGAATTTTAGACTTATCCCTGTTTAACAGCTCTACTTGGATAGCTCATAGTCCCTCAAACTCATATAGTCATATCTAATTTAACTTCCCCTTTCCCTCAGTACATTCCTTCTGCAGCATTTTGCATTTTGCTTAGTAGCACCGTGATCCATCCATCACTTAGTTGGAAACATGGCAACTCCATAGGACCCCTTCCATCAATCCTCACAAGCCATCCATCAGAAAATTTGTCCATATCACCTCATGAGCACTCTCTAAATCAGTCTTACTTTCTTCATCTCTAGCCCTCCCATTCTTTAGGCTCCTATCTACACTGGCCTCGTGCCTCAATTGTACACTTGTCCAAACTTTGTCCATTAATCTTCCACAGTATTCCCCTGAAGATGCCATCCAACCTTCTCAGTACCTTTCCCATTTATCCGTCTGCTCTGCATAGCACTTTCATAGTCCTCTTTTGTCTTGCCTGTCTACCTCAGCTCCCTTCTACCTCATCCCCCTCATTGCCTTCTCTGTCCTGTACTTGGTTTCCTATAAACCTGACCTTTTTGGTCCCTGGAAGCCCCATGCTTGGGACTTCGTACATGTCTGGGGCCTAAAATACTCTCCCCACTCTCCTGATTTCCCTTTCTCCAACTTCCACGATTCTCTAAGAATCAGAGGATACCTACTCCAAAGAAATTTCCTGACCTTTCCCAGCACCTATCTTCCAAGGTGGGATAAATACCCCTTTTATGTCTCAATCTTTGTATTTATTACATTTTAATTATGATTAAGGGTATGTCTTTTCAAGTCACTAAGCTTGTTGAGGATTGTTAATACATCCAATATTCTCTTTCTGTTTCATAATTTGAACAAAACAACATAGATGAATTTTAGGAGAAGCTCTAAGGTAGAAGTCTGAATATTTCTTTGTTTAGTAAATTCTGATTGAAGAGTTACTGTGTTTGAGGCTCTATACTCAGCGCTGAGAAGTGGAAGGTAAATAAGACCCTGTCCTTGATCTCATGTCTAATGAGGGAGAAAACAAATGAGTGATTCCCACAAAGGCTGGTAAGTGTTGTGACACAGATGTAAGAAAAGGGAGCAGAGGAGAGTGCTCAGAGCATCTTAGTGTATGATTATGGGGCGGGTAGAATGGAAATAGGGGAAGACAAAATTCACACATGCTGAATTTTGAAGAACTGGTGAGAGGTGGTCAGTCAAAGCAATCGAGTAGATAAATACCTGTAATAAAGAAATGGCATTTTTAAAGGTATGAAAGTGAAAAAGAAGATGGTGAGTTCTAGAAAGTGCCAGTGGTTTCAATGTGATTGGAACACAAAAGGGGAGAAGGGTTGGGAAAGAGGAGGCCAGGCAGGCAAAACATGAAAAGGCCTGCACACCATGGTGAAGAGCTGGGATTTAAATCTGAAAGCTACTGGAAGCCGTCACATGTTTTTAGTAGGACAGTGATTGAATATGTGTTTTTGACAGATTAGAAGCAAGGTGGAGAATGGATTGGGAAATGGAAAGACTAGTTTAAAAAGAGGGAAGCTCAGTTGGGGAAAACATGACGATACTACTTCAGAAAAGAAATGATGAATGTTGGAACTTAATAGGGATGGTGAGGAAATAGATTCTTGCAAAATTTACAAGAATTGATAATCTACTGGATGAGAGGAATAAAGGGCAGAGGGGAATCTGTTTCATTTATCTATTCTTTTTTTTTTTTTTTTTTTTGAGACAGTGCCTCAAGCTGTCACCTTGGGTAGAGCACAGCTCACAGCAACCTCCACGTCCTGGGCTTAAGTGATTTTCTTGCCTCAGCCTCCCAAGTAGCTGGGACTACAGGGACCTGCCACAATGCCTGGCTGTTTTTTGGTTGTAGTTGTCATTGTTGTTTGGCAGACCCAGGCTGGATTCATACCTGCGAGCTCTGGTATATGTGGCTGGCACCTTATACAAGCACCAACCTTCACTTATCTATTCTTGACAATAATTACTGCCTGCTTATTATAGACCCAAAATAACCTGTTCCAAGTAGTGATATAATATAGTGGTAAGCAAAAGAGACTAAAAGAGTCTGTGCTCATGCAACTCTTATTCTAGTGGTAGAGACAGAGAATAAGCAAATAATCAAATAAATAATGCAAATGTAGGCATAGGATGGAATGTGAAAGGAGACAGTTACATTTGATAGACTGGTCAAGAGAGATTGCCCTGAAGAGATAACATTTGAGCAGAGATGTGAATGAAGTGGAGATCAAATCACACAAAGATCCAGAGCAGTAGGTTCTCAGCCTTCCTAATGCCGCAGCCCTTTAATACAGTTCCTAGGGGTCACGACCCACAGGTTGGGAATCGCTGATCTAGAGAAAGCGTTCTCTAGAAGCAGGTAACTACATAGCACTACTTTCTCAGATAGAATATAAGTGAAAACATAAGTTTGTGAGGGAGCGAATGAGCTCTTAGCTGAGTTCTGCCACTTATTTGCTGGCTACATGGTGTAGGGCACATTCTGTAAATTATCTGGAGCTCAGTAACCTCACTTGTGAATGAGAAGACTACAAACTTTCTTACTTCAGAGGGATTTTGTGATGCTCAAATAAATTAAGATGGCTGAGGGTGCTTTGAAAACTGTAAACTCATGGAGCCATCAGAAGTATTATTATTTACTTGGAGTCACTTTAGGTTCTTTCTTGAAGAACGGATTTTTAAAGACTTTGATTCCATGTGTGGTCAAAATCTATGATAATAATAAACACTCTCACATTAGAGGAAAGAAAAATACGTTAAAAAAAGAAAGAAAGAAAAATACGTTAATATTTTACTTTGGGAACAAGTCATGCTGGTGCCAGTAGCCCCTTTTTTCCGTGCATTAAGATCTGATTGTCAATGAAGTCGTGAAACTTTGGGGTTAGGTTTTAAATGAGGTAGCAATATTTTTTATCTCACTCTGATCATACACATTTTTTGGTCACACTCTCACATTCACCCTTTCTTACTTTATTCTTTTTAAAAAGGAATATGCTCTTATATTAACACACACATATATGTAGCCATTCCACTGGGTTTAATGCATCTTTTTATTTATATGTTTTGTTTGTTTCTATGCTTATATATTTTTTGTTTACATGTTATATGTTTTTCTCAAAATATATGTTTGTAAGTCTCTTTAATTTATATAATGATATAATTTACATAATGATATTGTAGGAGATTAAGTTCCTAATCTCCACACTGTTTTACGGATTTGGTACTTAGTAGGAGCAAACACTTAGATCATATAGGAAATTTTATTTTTCAAACTAACAGCAAATTTTGATCTTTGCTCTTTAAAGCATTTACTTTGCAATAGTCAGGAGTTTGTTCCTAAGCCTGGTTCCGGGCTTGCCTTATCTCTTCAAATATATGTATTCAGCTGAGAACAAGGCAGGAAACTGAGAAATAAAAATATTCAGACAACCTCAGCAAACAGTGATCATTGATCTGTTCACTCAGATTCTGTATGAGCTTTTCAGTTACTTCCTCACTTGGGCCACTTTCCTTCTAAATCTAGAAGCTAAAGAGGTTCTCAAGTGATACATAATCATGTTTTCCTGAACTGCCACTGCCTTTGGAGAGTCATCTCAACAGAATGAGAGTTGGGTCAACTCCATTCCTAGACTCAACATACTCCTATTTCTGCAATTTCCTACAATGAGTCTTAAGTCGAACCAGATGCAACTGGGTGTATACAAATACATAATTGGCCAGCTGTTAAAACAGGAGCCAGTACAGCTCCCTCAAAGACAGGAAAAAACTCCTCTCAAAAAATTTTCCATTTCAGAAGAGATTATCATTATGATTATAATTTTGTATGGTAATTTCCCAAATGCATTTTTGTACTTGCAAGAAAATAAACATCTGCAATTAATTACGCTATGTAAAGCATGCTGTCTGCTGACTCTCGGAAGTAGCTATTATCAACCTTTGTCCCTTAAGGATATTCAAACAAGTATTTATTGGAAGCCATCACTTCTCAGCCCTTGGCTATGATCAGCTGTATATACTGAAAGCCTTCTATGTTCAAAGTACCATGGTATCTATATTTATTTTGTCATGGAATGGACAATGTGGCCCAATGTTAAACACGAAAGTGAATCTAGTGCCACCTGCTGTGGGTGTTGTTTATAGGTGAGGCTCGCTAAGGTGCCCTTGTCAAGAGGGAGGTCTCTGCTAACCCTACCCGCACCATCCCACCATCCCTGGTGAGAGAGTATGGTATAGAGGTCCTAGGCTCAACTCCAAACACCAAACTGAACATTTCAACACATTGTAAGATCTATTTGAAAACCTTCTTCACAGCTCGGCATCTGTGGCTCAGCCGGCTAAGGCGCCAGCCTTGTAAACCTGAGTTGGCGGGTTCGAATCCAGCCTGGGCCCGCCAAGCAACAATGACGGCTGCAACCCAAACAAAAATAGCCGGGCGTTGTGGCGGGCGCCTGTAGTTCCAGCTACTTGGGAGGCAGAGGCAGGAGACTCGCTTGAACCCAGGAATTGGAGGTTGCTGTGAGCTGTAATGCCACGACACTCTACCCAGGGCGACAGCTTGAGGCTGTCTCAAAAAAAAAAAAAAAAAGTCTCCAAGAGGGTGGCGTCTGTAGCTCAAAGGAGTAGGGCGCCAGCCCCATATGCCA
>CAUYON010087688.1:0-37452 GCA_963573935.1 Arctocebus calabarensis
CACATTCTTCTTAGTAAAGCATCACAAGAATGGAGAAGTAAGAATCCAATGTACTCAATTCTAATATGAAGGCAGTAGATGAGCTAATACAAGGAGGGGGGTAGGGGAATGAGGGGGCAGGGAGAGGGGAGGAGGGGAGGGGTTGGGGGGAACATGGTGTATGGCACACCTCTTGGGGGCAGGAGACAATTATAAGAAGGACTTTACCTAACAAATACAATCAGTATAACCTAATTCTTTGTACCCTCAATGAATCACAAACAATAATACTAATAAAAAAAGATATAGATTAGCTGTGTAGACTAGGGAAGTTAAAGTTTACCCCCAGGCATTGTAATCTTTTCTGTTCCTTTCCAATCTTACAATAATTTCTTCCATTTTTCTTTCTATTGTTTCCCCAATTCACTGACATTGCAAGATCTCTTTGTTTCTTGGCAATGTACTTAGAAGTTTCTTTCCATTTATAATCAACTTATTATGTTCCCTATGTATGTCTTGTACGTGCACATTTTTCCTGGTTCAATAAAAGACCCTTGAGGGTTTTAGTCTGGGTGGCATTTCCTTGTTTCCTCTTGGCATGTGAAGCTGCTTGCCTCTCTGAGGTTATTTATCTGAAAATAAATGAATGTAAATTTGCTTTTCACACTGTCCCCTCACCACCGTTTCATCCCTAGGAGTAGAATGACAACATATTTTTGCTCAAGTTATCATGTTTTGGCCCTGGGAGCTCTTTTTTCCATTGACTCCTATGTTCCTTTGACCATCATTTTGTGTGTGTGTGTACGCACATATATTTCCTTTCTCCGTTTCCTTGTGTCCTGGTACTACAAGATGCTCCAGGGTTATCTTGTATATTTGTACGCTTCCTACCTCAATCTCAGAATCAACCCTTTCTCTAAGAAGCCATGGTTCCTTTTGGTGTTAGAGACCCAAATATGAGTGTTAGATGTGCTCTTCAGGGAAAAAATGTTGTCATGTTTAGAGTTGTTGCTAGCCATAGAGTAAGATATTAATTATATAAGCCCTTAATTATCCATTATTCTTTTTCCATGTTTTGTAGGCCCTATTTTCTTTATTGCACTGGAAACCACTTTAGAGGAAAAGGATCACATTGGTCTTTCAAAAAGTTCACAAGTCCAGCATGACGACTCCAACCCCAATGTAATTTAACAAAATTTATGCCTTTGAATGACAGCATCATTGACATTCACGTAGGCAAGCATGAACTACAAAAATCAACTGGTTCAAAATCCTCTGTTCTCAGGTGAAAACTCTAAAGCCTAGCCAAAGGCTTCCTACCATCCCTCGACTAGTTAGATCCAGATCTCCTGAGGAGTATCCCAGTGGTGTCATTCTGCAGTTGGGGAACCCCTATAACCTGTGCTGCCCCAGATGGTAACTCATTATGGGGCCACTGTTCTCCAGGAACTAGGAGCCAGGGACCCAGAGGTGACAAGAAGCTCAGTCTTTTTTCTCAATACCTACATTGAATTGAGATGGGGGAGTCAGAAGTATCACACACGTCATGCCTCTGTACATGCTGCCTTCTCTGAATTCCCCTGGTGGTTACCTTTACCCAACAGTGCTACACACAGGGGCCTTTTAATAGTAACAGCAGCTGATGGGAGTTTCCACATACCTAGCATGGTATTAATCACTTTGAATGCATTGAATTCTGACCTTGAGCCCTTTTACCACAAACATGTTAACATTTTAATTAAGAGAACACACCATGACACATACACATCCTCCATTAATTGTGAGGCTCCATTAACTACCTTAATGCTTACAGGAAAGGGGAATTTCTAGTGACCTCAGTCAGCAAAACAACCATTTACCTCAACAATGCTGGGAAGAGTGTAGCTATTTCAAGAGACAGCCCCACGGCTTCCCTGCTTCCTGCAGTTTGGATACCCTCTGGCAGTGAACTTTGATGGGGCACACTCCTGTTTCTACATAAATAAGGTCCCACTCCTCAGGCCTCAGAGCTGTGTGCACATGCTAACTCTCACTACTTCCACAGCCCGATCTTCTGATGAAATCTTTTGTGTTAGTGATATGACTTTAGCCTCTGCCAAGCCAAATTCGTATCATAGCTGGGTAGATAAATGAAGAAATGGTAAGTAAACTCTCTCAAACTATCAGCTCCACTTATATGGTCTGAAATGCTTGATAGGCACTTAGTATTTATGAATTGATCATTTTTTTCCCATAAATATGTATTCCCATGGCATTCGTAACACAATATGCAGACCATCAATTTTCTGTAACATTCTAGGGCCATGGCAGCGAGTCCCCTTCCAGCCCCACCCAAGTCTTGTGTATTTGTTACCACCTGTATCTGAGGACAAATGGGGTCTCTGGGAGCAGCGCGAGGGAGCCCTTGTTGTTTTGCTCTTAGTCACCATGCTTACATTCAAGCCAATCTTCCCTGCATCCACGTGGATGCCCCTAAATTGAAATATGAGCATAGATAACAGAGGAAGAGGGGCATGGATGTCAACCAAGATTTTGTTTTCTGGAAGCTGCGTTCCAAACTGAGTTGAAGTCAATTGCAGCACCACGCCACATTCCCCCTGCATGACAGCACGGAGCATTTTACGAAAGCACAGTCGTGCTGAGGTTGCTGGGGTTCGCCTAATGAAACCAGGGGGAGGTATGGGAGGTGGAGAACTGGAGTGTGTTAGTTTGACCAGGGACTGGGTAAAAATACCAGGATAAAGAGCTGTGTGGAGTAGGCAGGTGCCAAGCCCAGCTCTGCTGCTCCGAGTAGGGCAACTTGGGGCAAACCATTCACCATCTCACAGGAAAGAATGAAGAAGCAGCAGGAAGGCATACATCACACTCTCACTAATGTCCCATCCTACTCAGACATGCAGGGTCATTCTGTGGAATCAGGAAACATCACCACAATTCTGAACCAGACCATGAAACACCTGGTAGTGTATTGAATCGTGTCCCCCACGACCCACATATATGTCCATGTCCTAATTTCAGGAAGCTGTAAATGTAAACTTATTTGAAAAAACGTAATTAGTTGTTTTTGCAGATGTCATTAAGGATCTTGAGATGAGATCAGCCTGGACTATCTGGGGGGGGCCCTGAGTCCAGGGATAAATGTCCTTATGAGAGAGACGCCACCCAAGGGAAGGCAATGTGCAGGGGAAGCAGAGATTGGAGTGATGTGGCCACAAGTCCAAGTCTGACAGGGCAGCCACCAAACCTGGCCGAGGTGGGGAACAGATTCTTCCCTGGGGAGCCCAGGGGGAGTCAGGCCTCACTGACACCTGGATTTCTGACATTTAGCCTTGGAACTGTGAGTGACTAAATATCTGTTTGTTGGTAATCCACCCAGTCTGCGGCAGCCACACTAATACACATTCCAAAGAACACGAAGAATGAACTACCTGTGCCAGGAATCAAGCAAGGCGGCGATTTTTCAAAGTCCATTTATTTATTTTTTTCTAAATTAAACCTCTCAGCTTTTGCTGCTTGATATTCTTCCCAGGTTGTTTGGGGGATGAGCACTGGGTAACTGAGCTCCCCAAACATTTGCACACTACAGTGGCTTTGCTGTCTCCGCTCTAGAAGGGGGAGAAGGCCGTTGCCCTTTTCCTGCCATGAGCCAGATCGGGGGGGAGATAATCTGCTGGTGGTTTCTGTCCCCACAGGCTCCTGCAGCTGTGCAAAGCTGTCAAAAGAGGTGGCTTTTCGTGCACAGACAATATTTTTAGGCCTGTCAAAATCAAGAGTGTGGGCTCTGGAAAATTGTCATGGTAGGACTGGTTCCTGACCCATGTCACAGCTCTGGGTGACGATCCTCCATGACCATACGGGTAACTCCGTGAAGAATCTGGTCCCCACGCGCTCTGGTCGTTGGGTGTTTTCTTCCTCCTAAAGTGCAGTGGTTGGGAGGAGAATGAGGGAAGACTCAGGGAGAAGCCATGTGCCAGTCCAGCTCTGACTTTCCCCAGCTGTGTGACCACAGACACCAACCTTAATCCTACAGAGACTTTGTGTCCTCATCCATGACATACAGGTGATGACAGCCACTTGGCAGGCTTCCTGATGATTAAGGATTTGCTGAAATTATTACACCTAATATTTACTGAATGTTTATTGTGCATCAAGACAACGTTTAACTCTTGCAAGGGTACCTAGGTAGACTCAACTGTTATCCCCATTTAATACGTAGGAGTCTGGAGCTATAAAGCGTTGAGTAATTGCCCTGGATGGTCTGACTACTGTGGCGGCAGTCAGCCTCATTCTCAGGACTGTGTGACATAAACCCACGCTCTGACCCTAAGCATATTGTCAGCTGTTGCCTACGTTTATCATTTTCATTTCTTTCTTGCGGTCTTAAGATGACGTTTCCCCCATGAATCTCTGCAATATCCTTTTCTTTTTCTGTTTGTATCAGGGATTGGCAAATTATGGGCTTTGAGCCAAATGTGTCCTGCCTGGTGCCTGTTTTGGAAATAAAATTTTATTGGGCACGGCCATGTCCGTTTGCTTGTACATGGTCTGTGGCTTCCTGTGTACTGCAGGGGCAGAATTGGGTAGGTAAAACAGAGACACTCTGTCTGCAAAACAAAAAATCTGGCACTTTACAGAGAACGTTTGCCCCCACCCCCCCCCGCCTGGGGGAGGTAAGAGAGTGTGAGCTTTGCCATTGGGAAGCACTGCGTTCAAAGCCTGACCCTACCATTTCTAGCCCTGTGAACCTGAGCAGGCCCCGAGGCTCTCTGATCCTCACTTCTATCTTCTGGGAAGTGGGCAGGCTGTGGCTGTCTCAGAGAGTGGAGCGAGAATGCCCAGCAGGAAGGGGGCAACTCCACTCTGTGCTGCCCCCTGGACCCCCTGGTGACAAACGTAGCTGGGAGCACTCCCTGGCAGCCTCCTCGCCGCCTTCTCAGATGGTTCCCCATCTGCCTGAAGGAGGCTGCTTCATGGCTTCCTGGGTCCTGGGCAGTCTGGGGGCCTCCCCACCCCAAGCCCACTCTGTGTGCATGTGGCTCTGATTCACCCTGACTGGTGTGCCCTTGTCACAGGCTTTCCAGGACCCCAGAGGCCCAGAGCCCTCCTCCAGTGGAGAACCGGACCAGTGCAACCTGGACCAGGCCAGCCAGGCCCAGACGTTCCTTCTTCTGAGCTGTGCAGAAATCTGGCTTCCCCACAGCGAGCAGCCTGTGGATTCTTTGATTTGAAACATACCGTGCAGCTTGGCCCCCGTTTTCCTCGACTCTCTGCCAAACCTATTACACGTGTCTGAGCAGCGAGGGACTGGAAGAATTACGATTTCCATTTGGCTTCTGCGGCCGCTTAGTCTAATTTGCGCTGGCTTTGAAATATAGCGATTGCTGTTTTTGTTGTTTGGATTTAGGGCTGTTTTAAGTCCTGTTTCTTTTCTTCCCCTTTCTCTCTGAGCTCCTTGTCTTTCTTGGATGGGGGAGTAGAGGAGGAATAAAAAGTGAGAATCACTTGAGCTCAGCTGCCACTGGCAGGGTCCCCTCTCCTCCGTGGGCTCATATGGTCTAGCACTGGATTTTGTTAACTGAAGGGCTACAGTGCAAGGTGAACGTGACAATGACACTGTAGCTACTTGGAACATATGGAATGTTCTCTCTATTAGTTTCGATTCCTGACTTGGGAGGAGGCAGGGTAGGAGGCCGTTTAAGGAGGGCTCCATTATCCACGTGGGGTTGCATGGATGACCCCCAGTCCCTTCTCTCCCCCACCATCTTTTTCCCTCTCCTAGTTGTGTTTTCCACTCTGTAGCCCCTGCCACACCCCCTTGGGAGGACGTGGTCACAGGAATGAGTATAAGTTTATGGAACCAAGAACTGCTCTTGCTGAAGGACGTTGCCCATCACCTCCTAGTTGCCAAATCTACTGGGATCTCATTGTCTTTTTCCGCTGGACTTCTTGGCAGTGTGGACACTGCTGGCCACGCCCCTTTGACCTCATGTGGGTTCTCAGACACTGATCTCTCTTGCTTTTCTGCCCATCTTTCTGGAAAATTCTTTCTCCAACCATATTTGCAGGTTCTTTTGTATGTTTAGAAGCATCCTCATTGCTGTGTAAGGTTGGGAAACTCAGGAACTCAAAATAACTACCATAGTGCTGCCCTGATACTCGCCCGACTACCCTATCCCTTCCTTTTTCTCTACTTCCCTCCCTCTCTTCCTTTATACAGATTTTAAATGCCCTGGAGATAAAAGTATGAGGGGCCCCGGGTGTCTGGGAGGACCTCACAGTCTACGGCTATCACTCCGGCTCCCTCTCCATGCCCCACTCCTGAATTCTCCACCAAGTACACACTTCTGGCTTCCAAGATGGCAGAGAATCAAAGCATTTTCCCAGTTGTCATCTCTAGTTGGGGAACCTGTCCAACAGACTCTAACTCAATGGGAGGTTTGGATCCACATCAGAAATATAGAGGCAGAAAGGATTTAATAACCAATAACTCATGTAGTAAGAGGCCATGGGGATTCAGACAAGGGAAGCTACCATTCAAGGTCACACAGCATGCCAGTGGCTGGTTCGCAGGGTACCCTTGGAACATCACCCATAATATCCTTCCTCATTGCAAATGTACAATTCAATCAGTCTCATGAACTCTGTAGCAGATGCTCCTGATGTTCCCTTCAGGTCCCGTTTGCTTGGCCTACCCTCCTCCCCACCCATCCCCTGTTACTGCAGGTGTTGGCTAATGGCTGCCACCTGTGCTCTTTTACAGAGCTTGCTCTTGGCTGATGGAGCCTCTGGTCCAGAGAAGCCTGGGAGATGAAGCTCCCCACCCAGCCCAGGTTGCAGCCTGTGGCCAATGATTCCGTGTAGGAATAAGGGCCCAGCTCACTTGCATTTGGGCAGGATAACTTTTGTGCTACAACTTATGCCCAGGGCTCCCAGTGGACTCAGGCTAGTCCAGGCTTCTTCTAAAGTTGCACTGTTGTCCAGCCTCTTCCCTACCTGGTCCTGCTTTCTCTGCTCCATGACAGATGACCTCTGTCTCCTCTGCCAAGTGTTACCCTGGATGGATGCAGCAGTTCAACTTTCTCCAGCCAGGCAGGGTTTGGATGGCGTGATGCAGGTAAAGTTGCCTTCATCTGAGAATCACTCAGAATTCAATGACAAGAAGCACCTACATTTAAGGAGAGGAAAACCACTCTGGACCAGATTTAAGCATTTTTCTTTTTGGTACTTATTTACACATCTATTCCAGATTGCAGGGATGCTCTCGGCTGGCACGTCCCATCTACTTAACACTAAGTTGGTAAGAAGCAACAAATACTTACGGGGGCTTCTTTGTGTGCAAGGGGGTGGGAGCACACAGTCTGATGGGATAGGTGCATTCACATGCAGCATGGCTAGATGACAGCATAGAAGCCTGTCATTGTTTAAAAGGGAAGGTTCATCATCAAGAGGGCCTTGTATTAACACATTTCTCAGCATCTATCCTTTGAGGTGCTCCATCACCATGGCCAGCTCCCAGGTCCGAGCTCCTTCTTTTCTTTCCTGGACCAGGACTGTATCCTCCTCACTGGTTTTGCCACATCCAGTTCTCCTCTTTCCCATCCAGCCCCAACCCAGTGCGCCCTGGTGAGCTGTTGCAAACATGAATCCTTGACGCTGTTCCGTCATTCTAAACCCTTCCCTGGTGCCTCGTTCGCCATGCCTGAATTCCTTGCATCCCACATCAGGACTTACTCTCATCTTTCATCACTCGTGCCCTCGCTCTCTAAACTCCAGCTGCGTTGACCTTGAGAAGATGCTCCTTCCCGTCTCAGGGCTGTCCCCACATGCTGTTCCCTCTGTCTGCAGCTCCTGCTTACACTTGGCCCCCATCTGTACCACACCCTCTCAGAAAAGCCTTCCCTGCCCTCCAGAGCAGGGCAGCCTCCCCATAAGAAGCCCTCACATGCCCCAAGCTCTCCTCTGTAGCATGTATGAAGATCATTCATTGATTAGGAAATCTGTAACTGGTGGCTTATCTGTTTCTCTTTAATTCACTATCGTATCCCCATAGCCTATCACAGTGCTGCATGTGTTATAGGCTGTCCGTAGATTTTTATTGATTATTGATTTAACGTAGGTGTTAAATCAGACACATCGATCATAGTACACCTACATTTCGAGCTTTTGCACTCTCTGTCTCCTTTTCTTCCTCCTACAAATCCTGGACTGGTATGTTATAGCCTGGTAATAACCATAACAGAAGTCATAATAGTGTTTGTTGAGTTCTTTAAATTTCACGAAATACCTTCACATGCATTCTCTAACTTGATCCTTGCAAAAATCATATAAGGTGGTTAGCCTGATACCTACTTTACAGATGGGAAAACTGAGACCCTGTGGGATGTGGTATTTGGCAGATGCTGATGGTAGCTCTGCCGTGTAATAGCTGGATAAGCCAGGAAAATTCTCTGAGCCGCGGTTCCTTCAAGGGCAAACAGAGCTTTTCCTGAGTGCCCCATAGCACCTCTGCCTAACCCTACCATGGTTGAATTTATGTTGTATTTAACTTTTAAAAAAATTCCCCTCTGTCCTGCACCAGACCCGAAGCCAACCGAGGGAAGGATTGTGTGTTATTATTCGTTGTTGCCTCCTGGGTTCGAAGTACTGTGCCCGGCACAGAGCAGGCCCTCAAAATGCTTATTGGGTAGAAATCTGAAAATTCAGGGTATGAGGAGAGCACTCCAAATCAGGATTCTGACAAGGTGATCACTGTATTATCAGGGCAGGAAAAGTTCCTGACCTGAGATCAGAACCCGCTGCCCCTCACACCTGTAGCTGGGATTGCTCTGAGGATTCAACCTCATTGCTTGGCATGTGCGAGTGGCTCATGACAGTATGGACCTGTCATTTTCCTTCCTGCCCTCCCTACCTCCCTCCCTCCTTCCTTCCTTCCTTCCTTCTCTTTCTTGCTTTTCTTTCTTTCTTTTTTTGAGATAGATTCTCACTATGTTGCCCTCGGTTGAGTGCTGAGGCATCAAAGCTCATGGCAACTTCAAACTCTTGGCCTTAAGTGATTCTCTTGTCTCAGTCTCCCAAGTAGCTGAGACTACAGGCACCTGCCACAACTCCTGGCTATTTTTTTGTTGTTGTTGTCATTGTTGTTTATCAGGGCGAGGCTGGGTTCAAACCAGCCAGCCCAAGTTTATGTGGCCAGTGCCCTAATCATTGAGCTATGGGTGCTGAGCCAGAACCTGTCATTTTAAATTGCTGCTTAAACTCATTTTGCAAGGTCTAGGGGCACAGGAGATGTCTCTGTGGGTCATAGGGAAATTTCTAGATCCTTGATTCATTAAGAATCACTCAGAATTGAGTGGCGTGGGCTGCCTTTGAAGCCCAGATTGTAAACTTGAGTCACTAACTCATGTTCCTGATTGTTTTTTCCTCTTTATTTTTGACCGTATATGTCTATTAATTCTCACTTTGAACTGAGCTACCAATTAAAGTTTGGTTTTCTTCACCTTAGAGATGGGCAGTGATGGACAGAAATGCCGGTGATAAGCTCTTATTTCTCTGACTCTCTTCACACACATTTTAGTAAATACTTCCTATTAGATCTGAAGAAGCATTTAAGGAAAATGTTAATCTTTTCCCCCAGCAATTATTTATCTGTCACCATCTTTCTCTATTCCTGTGTCCTTGGTTAGAATGACGCTATGAGATCACTTTTCTCATCAGGGACCAGGATGTGTGTCTCTGTGTGTGTGTGCATGTGTGTGAATATACATGTATCTCTCTGTGTGTATGTGCGTGTCTGTGTATGTGCATGTGTGAATATTTGTGCATCTCTGTGTGTACACGTGTCTGTGTGTGCATGTGTGTGAATATATGTGTCTCTCTGTGTGTACATGTGTGTCTCTGTGTGTGAATATACATGTATCTCTCACAGACGTGTGTGTCTCTGTGTGTGTGCGTGTGTGTGAATATATGTGTATCTGTGTGTACGTGTGTCTCTCTGTGTGTGTGTGAATATTCGTGTATCTGTGTGTACGTGTGTGTGTCTGTGTGTGTCTCTGTGTGTGAATATTCGTGTATCTCTCTGTGTGTATGTGTGTCTGTGTGTGCGTGTGTATGAATATTCGTGTATCTGTGTGTACGTGTGTGTGTGTGTGCATGTGTGCGAATATATGTGTATCTCTCTATACATGTGTGTCTGTGCTTGTGTGTGAATATATGTGTATCTTCTGTGTGTACGTGTGTGTGTCTGTGTGTTCATGTGTGTGAATATATGTGTATCTGTGTGCACGTGTGTGTCTGTGTGTATGAATATACGTGTATCTCTCTGTGTGTACGTGTGTGTCTGTGTATGTGCATGTGTGAATATTTGTGTATCTCTCTGTGTGTACACATGTGTCTGTGTGTGCATGTGTGTGAATATACATGTATCTCTCTGTGTGTACATGTGTATCTCTGTGTGTGTGTGAATATACATGTATCTCTCACAGACGTGTCTCTGTGTGTGTGCGTGTGTGTGAATATACGTGTATCTGTGTGTACGTGTGTCTCTCTGTGTGCGTGTGTGTGAATATTCGTGTATCTGTGTGTACATGTGTGTGTCTGTGTGTGTGTGTCTCTGTGTGTGAATATTCGTGTATCTCTCCTTGTGTATGTGTGTCTGTGTGTGCGTGTGTATGAATATTCGTGTATCTGTGTGTACGTGTGTGTCTGTGTGTGTGCATGTGTGTGAATATATGTGTATCTCTCTGTACATGTGTGTCTGTGTGTGCTTGTGTGTGAATATACGTGTATCTTTCTGTGTGCACATGTGTGTGTCTGTGTGTGTGAATATATGTGTATCTCTCTGTGTGTACGTGTGTCTCTGTGTGTGTGCATGTGTGTGAATAAACGTGTATCTTTCTGTGTGTACGTGTATGTCTGTGTGTGCGTGTGTGTGAATATATGTGTATCTCTCTGTGTGTACGTGTGTCTCTGTGTATGTGTGTAGATTTAGGAGCAGTCAAGAGTGAGTGACCTTGGGGCATGATATATGCAAGAAGTAAGTAACTGCAACTGAGTTATTAGTATGTTATTTTTTAAAGTCTAATTTCAATTGGTTCATGTGTCTGAGTGACATTTGTTTACAAAGCTCTGGTTATTTATGGCATCTGGTGAAATTGGGCTAAGAAATGAATTTACAACCTGGAATGAGCCCAATAAATCTCGGTAACAACGTCTCCCCTAACAGCCCCATTAAGGCCCCTCACATCTATGGCTTCTCTGCCGTATGCTCAGAATGTGTTCCCTGGTCTTAAAAAGACCAAGCTTCAAGGGAAGCACTTTTCCTTTCACATAAACCCTGCTTTTAAATGGAGTCCATTTCCTAGGCCACCCGCGGTAACCTCCACAGTCCACAACTCTTAAAACTCTTAAATAGGAAGGGTAAAATGTACGAACAGAATGCTCAAATAGGAGAAAATGCAAGTAGGAATTAAATACTCGGGGAAACATTCAACTTCACTGGTTACCAAAAGAATGTATGCATGTTCCATTTTTATCTCTATTATATAATAAAAAAATAGTAGCCATCCAGATGACCAGTGTGGGCTGGATAGTTCTGTTAACGGCGTACTTACAGACCATGCATGGCAGTGCAAATTAGTAAAACACTTCTGCAGGACAATTTAGCAGGATGTATCCAGAACTATAAGCTGCTTCATACCTGTTGGCCCAGCCCTTCTCCTTGTCAGTGTGGAAAATGAAGAAATAATTCAATGAAAGAGGAAAAATTCCTGACATGCCCGGAACTCTTTCGGGGGAACGTTATCTACATTATGGAGAATTGGAAATGCCTTCCAACAGTGGGAGAGTCATTAAGTGCGTTTACATAATCACTGGGTAGTCACTCACTGAAATATTATGTGGTTATTAAAAAGAGATTATAAAGGCGGTAGAAACAATAAAAAATGTGCATAACACAGTGTTAGGAGGAAAAAGAGGCTACAAATCTAATCTATGATCATAAAGTAAATATGTAAATTTATATGACAAAACTAGAGGAGAGAATTGAGAACGAGAATCTTTGCAAAAAGATCATTGTATAAATATGTGTTTTCTGTGCTTATGTGCTGCTCATAGGAGAGTTTATCTGTGTTGATAAAATTACAGATATTCTTTTAAAAATATTTTTGATATTATAAATACTGGGGGAATGCTGGGAGAGGCAATATTACCATATTTTGACATGTGTAATGTGTACTTTTTTGCCCAAATTTTTGAGGGAAAATAAGGATGCCACATTATACATAGAATGGCTCAGGAACCCAGAGGGCCTGTGGGGCTGCCATGCCCTCTTGCCTGGGCCTGCTGGCTGCATAGGGTTCGAGTCTGGGAAGATCCAGAATCCAGAGGGACTCGGCTGGAGCAGCCTTCCTTGAGTGCTTCCATCAAGGTAGGGGGCAATGGTGGGACAGGCCATAGTCATGTGGGGCAAAGGCCAAGGCTCACAGCCCAGCGGGCACTAGGAGCCCCACACAGGTCCCAAAGGCCTACCTGGGTGTTAGTGGGCTCAGCAGTCTCAGAAGCTCCCGCCCTGCCAGCCATGAATGCATGTGGCCATCTTGGCTGTGACCCCTGACATGGCAGGGAGAGAAGTACCTCTGAGGGAGAGGGAAGGGGCAGCCCTCACAGAGTGGGCAGCTGTGGGAGGTCAGTGTGACCGGCTCGTTCACCAAGGGGGCATTATTCCTCTCCAGATGTCTCTCCCAGCTCAGAGCTGGCCACTTTCTCAAGGAGCATTTTCCTGAAACTTGGGCCAAAACCCTGGGTGCGTATTATACATGGGAGTGCATTATGCACATAAAAGTATGGTACATAGTTGTTACCAGCTTTGGAATTAAACAAGTGATAAATTTTAGCTACTTACTGGTGGTACTACCTTGAGCAAATTTTTTGAGTTGTTTTGAGCCTCAGTTTCTGCATTAGTAAAGTAGGAATAGAATTATAACTTGTATTTTGGGGCTATGGTAGGAATTAATAATGGGGCAATGCATAAAAAGAACTTACTATAATACTTGACATAGTAACTTTCAGTGATAACTTTTTATTATATGTGTGTGGCCGATCGCTCCCTCTCTCTTTCACACACATACACACTCTCAAGTTTTAAAAGACATAGTGATTGACTATATGACATTCATTTCATTGCAGATCATTGGTCAACAACAATGATGGTAATCCTGTTCCATTGCCAGTGATTGATCTTGGCATTGATATGTGAGCTAATTCCAACCAATGTGACTTGAAGGGAAAACCAGAGAAATAATCAGTCTATTTTCTTCCCTGGGCCATTGTGAAATCTAGAGGCAACATTTGAACCTGTGCTTACTTTCATATTTTGAGGATAACGACAACCCTAAGCATGGCAAAGCAGAGAGAGGAGAAGAATCTGAGCCCTAGATGACATTATCAACCCTTCAAATCAGTAACACTGAAGTCCACCCTACTTCATGTCTTCCAGAGATATGAGACGTTTACATTTTCTTTCTTAAGAAAGATGTTCTGACCATTAAAGTTCAAGACTCCCAAGAAAAGATTACCATTGTATCTTGATTATATCAGGATGTTTTTGATTGCAAATAACTAAATTCTTTTCTTTGATTTCTTTCCCATATGTCATGTTACTCCCTTTAGAGGGCTTTTGCAAGTTTTGTTTTCTCAGCAGGGAAAAACTTTCTTTTCATGCCAACCTAACTTGTATTATATCTTAGACCTTGGTGCAAGTTTAATCAGTTTGAACTAAAGCACTCAGTTATTTACAATCAAAAACATCCTGATATAATCAAGATACAATGGTGATCATTTCTTGGGAGTCTTGAACTTCAATGGTTAGAACATGAATTGGCCTATGTATGGCATCTTGCTGTTTTGATGCCTTCTTTCATGTCTACTCTCACTGAACACCAGACTTTTCTATGAAATCCATACTTTGCTATATACTGGCAACTTGACAGCCACTCTCAGATATCTGAAGAGACACAACTTAGCATGCCCAAAATTGGACTCATGAGCTCTGTGTGCACCCACATACACATGCACACCCCTCTTGTCTTAGGGAATATAACTACCACCCATCCAGATGCACAGCCAGACATCATGGTCTTCACTGATCCCTTCCTTTTATTTGTCATATTCAATCTATAACCAGATCCTATTGATTTTACTTCCTAAATATCTTTGAATCCATCCACTTCTCTTAGTTGCCTCTGTTGCCACGCTGGTCTAGCCTATATTCACTTTTCTCTTGCCTATGATGATAGCCTTGTGGCGGCTTTGTCCCCATCAACTGTTCCTCTTCCAATTCATTCTCTAATTGGGCCAGTGATAATTAGTTTTGAACTGCTAATCTAATCATGTTGCCTTTCTATTTAAAACCTCTCAGGTCTTCCATTTGCTATCAGAATAAAGGCAAAAAAGCACCAAACATAATCTAAGGGGTCTGACATGGCCATGGAGTGGAATCAGCCTCATCTTCATCTAAACGTCCACCTGCTCTTATTTCCCAGCCTTGGATTTCTCTGATTTCTTTCCCCTATGTCATGTTACTGCCTTTAGAGGGCTTTTGCAAGTTTTGTTTTCTCAGCAGGGAAAGACTTTCTTTTCATGCCAACCTAACTTGTATTATATTTTAGACCTTGGCACAATTGTCATTTTTTGGTGAAGTGTTTCAAGACCAAGTCAAATCTCCCTACTCACCCACAGAGATCCCAATTGGGCACTTAAAGGCCATTGCAATTTTGCATCGATTTGCACGACTTTGTGTTTGAGATCTCATTCTTCTCCAGTTGATTGCAGGTTTTTATTGCTCACCATTCTCTCCTCAGGTTATTAGTTGAGTGATGAATGAATGGACATTGCCCTAACCCAGACTCTTCATATTTCCTGAGCTATGGCCATAGTCTCCTAATAACATGGTCTTAGTTTCTCCATTTGAGCTTCTTCCATTCCATTTCCTATACTGTACCAGAGTTAACTCTGAATCATGAATATGATTGTAGATTTTTCTGCATGGAACTATCCACTGGTTCTTCACTGCATAGAGAAGAAAGCATGTTCTATTCCCAACCTAATTTTTCAGTGCACTTTCCTAATTCCACTCTTCCCACTGTCCCCCTGCTTCTGTCCTTCAACATGTGTGGCCACACTTAACTCTGTTCCCATCAGTGCTGTCCTTCTGAGTCTTACTCATGTTCCCTCCAATCAGAACCCCATGTTACCACCAGTCCCAATCCAAATTTTATCCTTCTAAATTCAGAGTATGTGCCTTCTGCTTAAAGTTTTCTGTAATTCCTTTGCCTACTATTAATTCTATAATCCCTTTGATTAGATTAATTTCCTCTTTCTCAGTATTCTTATAGTCTGCAAGATATTGGGTGTAAAATTGGCCAACAGTACTGTCTTAAATACTACATGCAGTGAGTATCTCGTATGGCATTAAAAAAGAAGAGCCACATAATCCATCCATGTATCTGTGTAACAAAGAATCCAATGCTATCACCAGTCCTATGTAGGCTGTATTATTATCCACAGATATTTGCTACTCTCCCCTGGGAGCCTGAGTCAGTGTAGGGCTTTGGAATTTGGGATAGCAGAGGAAAGAGGATGTTTGAGATGGTCATGCTTGGATACATAGGGCCACTCACAGGCATGAGTCCACCACCCCTACCACCACATTCCTTGGGGGCCCTTGCCAAATTCAATTTTCTGTCATCTCTTTTAGGCATATAGAACGGAGAAGTGCTTCTTGCCCTTGACATTCACTTTTCCTTTAAAACACATTTACTAAAGTAAAAAGAGATGCATCAATGTAAAGAACAACATACCAAATAAATAGTTGGTCACACTCATAGTAGGCAGATGACTGAGGTCTCAGAAGCAGGATGGGTGCGCTGCACAGCTGCCGGGAGATAATTCTGAATGTTGGCCCCCACGCTGGCCTCCTCCAGGCCACCTGGCCAGGAAGCCGTGGAAAGAAAATTAAAGCAGCTACTTGCCATTTTGTTGTTCGCTCCATTTTAATGGTTCTTGAGTTGTTGACTTTTCTCCCTTATAAACAAGCAGAAAATGTCCTGAGCCGACAGATAAGACTTGATTTCCTCCTAGGAATTTATGATACAAACAGGCAGTGCTTGCAGACTTGGAAAGGTAGAACACAGGCAACTTTTGAAAACAGGGAAGGAGAAATACTACTGACAAGAAGATGGAAAGAAAGCTAGTTGACAAAGCAACTCCCTCACTTCCCCAGGCCTTCTTTTACCTGGCAGAAAAATGTGTTGCAAATCACACCACTGTCTCTTTAAATTAGACTTTTAGATCTTTGTTAAAAAAGGCAAAAAAAAAAAATCCTGCAGTAGAGAATGTAATGTGTTGGACAAAATCTTTCAGCCTGAGGCAGAGAGAGGAGTGCCCCTACCCTTTTCTGGAGGGAGAACCATGCTATTTGCAGACCCAGCGCTGGGCCCAGGGAGCAGGGCGGTGAGAGTCTGTAGTAAATTACTGTGTGTGGACAAGCCTGTGGCCACCTGGTCTCTGGTTAATAAGCACTGTGCTGGGGTCTTTAATTGCTTTCCAGACCTGAAACAAAAGCTCCCACCATCAATCTGGCTGTTACCCCAGCACCCCATGGTGCTAACCCTTCAATTACCCTGTCGCCGTGTGCTATCCACCAGATCATTAACTCCCATGTGGCTCACGTGGCACATCAGATAAATTCCCTGTGATCCAATTCCAATGTTGCTCAGGTGGAACTGGAGGGCTGCTCGAGGGTAGGGAGGGACACGTCTACTGTATATTGGAATGATAATGAGTACTGCCACCAAATGTCCCAAACCTCTGATTTGCAGAGTGTCTGTCTGTAATTAGAGGTTTTAATATCCACTTTGACCACAGACTATAAAGGGATGCTGTGGAAAGCTGTTAAACATTTCAAAGATATGTAGCAGTCCAAGGTTATGAGAGATCTGAAGTCTCTGCTGTATTTCCTTCTCTCCCCCCATCCTGTCTACAAAGGAGTGTCAAGTTCAAGTCACTTTGGGGGAACAAGTGGAGAAAGTTCGCCTAACAAAGGCATTAAGACATTGAGGTCAACACGGAGGAGTTCTTTTCTTTTCTCTCTCTCTCTCAAATCTTCCTTTTCCTCTTTTCTCACTAAGATACAGTCCAGGGGACCAGACTGTGCTCTGCTGAACATTTCTTCATGCTGAGAAACCCAGGATGACCAAGAACAGCTGCTTTACAAGTGCAGGCAAACTAGGCTTTCGCCATGGCTCTCACGAAAACAAAACAAAACAAACATCCTTATGTATAGTGCATGTCAATCTCTGTGCTGTTAACCCTTTCTTCATGGCCAATTTCAGACTACCAAGGTGATGTCATTGGTGATGGGCTGAGTTGTGTGCTCCCCCCACAATTCATATAAAGCCTGAACCCCCAGTACCCCAGAAGGCGAGTGCATTTGAAGAGAGGGCCTTTAAAAGAGGTAATTAAGGTCAAATGAGATTATAAGGGAGGATTGTAATTCAGTTCGACTGGTGTCCTTTTAAGAAGGATGGGACACAGGTGCACACAGAGGGAAGACCCGTGAAGCCTCACGGAGAAGGCACCATCTACATGTGCAAACCAACTCTGCCCGACATTTGGACTTCTGTCCTTCAGTGTTGTGAAAAGTAAACGCCTATTGTTTAAGCCACCCGGCCTGTGTGTAGTGTTTTATCATGGCAGCCCTGGAGGACTAAAGTTAACAGATCACTAAAAGTGGCATGTAAGCTGCCGGCTCTCCTAGGCCTGGGGACCTGCTTGGGCACACCAGCAGGCTTGGCTACTCTCTGACCCTTCAGTTTCCTGATGTGTTTTCCTGTAAGCCCATCTTCCTTGTCCACTGGTGTGGAAAGACAGAGGGTAGAAATGTGTGGGCGCATCCAGAAGGAAAGAGATCAGGACCTCACTTGTCCCCAGAGCATCCCAGAAATCCTCTATGTCCCTACTGACCTCACTCTTCCTACAAAGAGCAACCCGACTCCTTCACTTCTGTCTAACTTTCTACCTCCCCACCTCCAGCCCCCCCAGGTCCTTTTCCCACCTCACCCCACATATTTCCTCCTTCCTATTTTGTAGGAACAATATGAACCAAGGGGGGCAGAAGTACCATCCAAAGTCCCTGCTCAAATGACAATCGTGTGTTGATCTGATGCTATCTGAAATTCATTTACTTTAACGGGGAAGAAATATCCTCCTTTTCTCTAAGACAAAACTTCCCATTTTTCCCCTAATTCCTCTGTGCTTCTGCCTCCTCAAGGACCTCCCTCTTGCATTGCCTGTCTCTCTGGCACCCCTCTTTCTCGACCCTTCTCCTTTAGGGTGCATATTAATGTTCAGGTTTCTCCCACCTTAAGATATTACTCCTGGCAAACATCTCTTATTGACCTGCCTCTGTCCCTTCCTCCAGAGTAAGGATCTGTGAGAGAGCCTTCTGCAGCCAATGTCTCGAGTCCTCTACTTCCTGTTCTTTGTGACACCTGCCATCTGACTCCTCTCCCTGATGTTTCAACAAAACTGCTCTTTTCAGGGTCCCTGGTGACTTCCCAGTGATGATATCCAGAGGATTTATTCATTTCTCCTCACCACTCGAATACCTGGAAATGTCCTCCATAGTGAAATCTCTTTTCTCTTGGCTTTCACAACCACCAGCTAACATGGTATGTGATTTCCTTCACTCTTTTTAGCTGCTCGTTCTTTCTCTTCCAAAAGAAGATTCTGGTTCTATTGCAGATGCTGGTGGGAAGGGAGGAGAGCTTTGACTTATACTTGAAGCTATTTGCCTGGAGGACCAAGGAAGGCCTGAATGTTGCTTTACCAATCACCTCCATTCAGCGAACTTCAAGAAGAGAAAGATAACCTCTTTGGATGGGATTATGGAGATTCCTCAAGGAACTCAACTCAGACCACCCATTTGATCCTGCAATCCCACTATTTGTCATCTACTTAGAAGCAAAAAAAGATCATTTTATCATAAAGACATTTGCATTAGACTTTTTTTTGTTACAGCTAAATTTACAATCACCGAAATGTGGAAACAACCTAAATGCCCAGCAACCCATGGATGGATTAACAAACTTTGATATATATGTATACACACACACACACCAGCCATTAAAAAAGATGGAGACACATCTTTTGTATTAACCTAGATGTAGTTGAAACACATTCTTCTGAGTAAAGTATCACTAGAATAGAAAAGCAAGAATCCAAGGTACTCAATACTAATATGAAGCCAGTAGATGATCTAATAAACTTGAGGTGGTGGGCAGGGGAAACAGGGGAACAGAGGAGGGGAGGAAAGGGGAGAGGGGCTGAGTGTGCTCAAGAGAAGAGAAAAGAGAAAGACTCAATAAGAGAAAAACTCAAATCAACTTGAGGTGATGGGCAGGGGAACAGGAGAGAGGAAGGAAGGGGAGAGGGGCTGGGTGTGCTCCCACTGAATGGGCACACCTCTTGGAGGCAGTACACAGTTATAAGAGGGACTCTACCTAACAAACGCAAACATTGTAACCTAATTCTTTGTACCCTCAAATTAGTCTGAAGCAATGAAAGAAAAAGAAAAGGAAAAAAGGAAAGATGAGCAAAATGCACACTTTATTCTGAGCTGAGTCAGTGCTTTATTCATCACCATGTTTGCCTTGGATGAAGCTGGTTTTGGATTTTTGGTTTGGGCTTGAGCCTTCTTTTTCCGCCCAAATCCGATTCCACATCTTGCCTGTGGTCTACTGCCCAGCTTGCATATTTTAGAGAATGTGGCCTTGAGGGTAGCTCTCTGATCATTTCTACTCCTCCTAGGCACTCTAGGATTGTACTTCCTTGTCCCTGGGCAGTTCAGTGAAACTTGCTTTGGACAAGGAAATGCCAAGATTTCACAGCGATCCCAAATGCTTTCTGCCACAATCCTGTCTCCTTTCCACTGCAACTTTGATGTTTCGTGTGATGAAGGCTCCACGGGTGTGGATTCCCAAGTGAGAGTGGCATGGAGCAGAACCCCAGCTGATCCACACAAATGTGGGGCATGAATTTGAAGTGAACCTTGTGTTCATGGAGCCATGGAGAGTTTTGGCTCCATGTAAAATCACATGCTTAGCTCTGACTGATACATTAAGAAAGGTGGGAAGGTTTCAACAGGGGTTGCTTTGGTGGAGTCTTCTGCCCACAGGGAGCTAGGAAACCTGGAAGAAGTCATGTACTTGATCTTTCGGTGATTTCACCCACTTTTTAATGGCCAATCAGTGTCCTAAAATCTGGCCAGATTGTTCTTCCTTTCTCTTGGGGGAGAAGCAAGACAGGGGGTATACAGAGAAGTGAACGGAACAGGGTTCTCCTTCTGCCTCCCCTGGTTGCCTCCTTGGTCCTCCTCTCTTCTTATTTGAGCACACTCCATGGGTTATCTCACCCCTACCCTCTCTGTGTAGCCACCACCTCCATAACGACCACTCACAAAGCTCTGCCCTTTCCACACTGAACTCATCATGAGCTTCAGGCCTGTGAAATCAACTTCTTATTAACAGCCACCACCTGTGAATTTTATGGGCATCTAAAATGCAACATGTCAAAAAATTAACTCCCATCTTTCTCCCCAAACTGGCTCTGCTATTTCACTTTCCTCGTTTCAGTGATAACACCCATTTAACTGTCAGCCGAGCACAAACATGGCAATCATTCTTAACCTCACCTTCCCCTTCTCCACGTGCAATTAGTCAATCCTCCCTCTGAAATGCCCTTAGTTTCTATCCTCTCTCTCTGCTTAGTTACGACAATGGGAACTTTTTGCCTGGATTATTATAATAACGTCTAACCAATTTCCCTCCAGATATTCATCTATATAGTAGAAGAGGAATATTTTGAAAATACCAATCAGATCCAGATCTTTCTTACAACTCTTCCTTGTCCTAACCATTAAGAATGACCAATATCATCACTCCCTGGCTGTCACCCCCTACCTGCCCAGTCTCGTCTCTTTTCATTCCCTCTTTGGAACTATACTTTAGCTTCAATGAGCCATTTGTTGCTCATCTCTACAAAGGTCAAGTTCCCTTTGTTGGAGCTTTTCCACGTGTTACATCCCGAGCCTAGAACATGTCTCCAGTCTCTTCTTTCCTTGGTTCTATTCCACTCTTCCCCAATAATCAGCTCGTGTGTCTTCCTTGCATCTCACCCAGACTAGGTTACAGGCTCTCCTGGATCTCCCACAACATCCGTGTGTTCTTGTCCCATGATGGACTTTATACCCCTCCTGAGTATAAAACCTGGGCCTTTTTTCCCCCTTATTCTTCCCTATTTGTCTTACTTTTCACCCCAATGTAGTGAGAGTGACTGGAATTCATTCATAAGTCTCTTGCTACCACGGATTGAGAAACCACTAAAATTAGAACATGAAGGTTGCCATCTTTAGACTCTGTAGGTTAGGATGGTTTAGTCATTCAATCGGCAATGTCTATTGCACATTTAGTGTGTGCAGGGTTTTTCTGGAACTGGCACGGTTTTGTCTTATCTTTGTGCCGCACTGATGTCTGCCCCACTCCCACAATCCTTATGTCCTTGAAACTCTTCTTCAAGACTTCGACCCTGTAAGTTTCTGAGTGCCTCCTTCATGCATCATATATTCCTAAATCCCCTCCTTCTCCAATAGATCATTTATTCTGCAGTTGCTGACACTCTTCTTGTTCATGAGAATTTGAAGATACAGGATCTAACAAAAACATGGTTGTAGAAGGCTCAGCAAGAAAGACAAGTCTTTCTATTTAGAGGACAACCTTCCTTAGATCTGGAAGCATCTGTCAAAGAGAGCTTCACTCTTGCTCAGTGTGTGAATAAGTAGCTTACACGATTAATATCTGCACACATATCTTTTGTTTCCTTGGAATTTGAGCCAGCAAAGATGACTTAAGGAAAAACAGTGTTTGTAGTTTAGAGAAATAGAGAAATATTTCCTTTGGTAATATATATATATTTCCTTTGGTATTATATTTACCATTTCCTTTGGTAATATATATATATATTAATACATGTTTAACTATATATAAAACATATTTATTTGTTTTATATATATATAAAACAAGTAAGTTAAAAGAGGAAACTCCCTTGTGATGCTTATTCAATAATTTGAAGAAGTGTCATGGAGCAAAAGCATTGTGAGCAAACACTGAGCAAGTGTTGACTATTATGATATTACGGAAATTTCAATCACTGAGGTCCTTTGGTTCATTATCCTTCTGTGACAGGTTAAGTGACTCACTGAAGGTTGTGCAGACAGTATAAATGGTCAATGATAATGCTATCAAGTGGGAACAAAAGTCCAAGACAAAACAGTTTTCTGTATTAACAAGCTAGCCAACCCATTCCACCTTGGTGCCCTTTCTATAAACTACATAAAATTGGCATTTGGGGCTGGGAGACTTCACGCCTCTCTAGATTCCTTCCCAAAGTTCTTGGTGGTGCTGATGGATGTGGTGTCTCACTTTGCTGTAGCCAGAGCCCATGTTGGCTGGGTTGGCTTGTCTGCAGCATATGTATGTAGTGCTTCTCAAATCATGTTCCAAAGACCACCAGTATCAGAGTCCCACGAGAAGTTTATTGCAACTTCACATCCTGGGCCTTGACCTAGATCAAATGAATCTGAACTTTGGAGTGAAGCCCTGGAGTCTGTAACGTTTCAAAACACCAAAGCTTGAGAACCTCTGCTTAAGGAGCCTGCCTTTCCAAGGCAGTCATCCACGGTAGAATCAGGAAGACCTGGATTCTCCACTTGAACAGCTGTGGAATCTCAGACATGTCATTTAATCTCTTCGAGTCTCAGCAAGTCTCAATGTCCTCATCTGTAAAGCAAGGAGAATGCCAATACCCGTTTCTTGATCATTCAGTGGGTGAGACGAGGCACATGAAGTGCCTAGCATGTCGTGTCTGCCACAATCTGAGGATCCACTCTCACGTTCAGTGACGATGTGGTCTTCACCAGAGACTCAACAGCAGGCCTGGAGGAGAAGAGGAGGGCCAAGGGAGCTAGTTAGGAGCTCACTGATCCATGAGAAGGAGGGAGGGCCCAGGGGGTGTTATGCATCTGCTGCTACAAATTGCTGTTCAGACTCAGAATTGGCTTTAATGAGAGATCTGCTGGGTATGAAGTGTAGCCCCCTGCCCCCCCAACGTCATGGGAAGAGCTCTTGGGAACTCACAGAGAAGGCTGGGGAGGAGGATTGTACGTGCTGGAGTACGCTGATGGGAGGACTTTAAGTTAGCACTATCTGTATATCCAAGGCTGCACTGGCCTCTCCATATATGCTAACATGCCCTCAGTGTTCACCAATTCGGTAAGGAAGGACTGATGTCTTTGCCCTTGTAGCTGCTATAGTTCTAGGACAGGATGTTCCTGGGGAGGAGGTGAGAGGGGGGATCGAGTCAGAGCTTTCCCCATCTGACTGTGCTGGTCCAGGCTCATAGATACATCATTTCCCGGCTACACTTGGAGCTCTGTCCTGAATCTCAGACTCCCAACTCCTCACCTCTAATAGCCCCTTGGGGACCTGGCCTTGCCATGGGTGCCCTTGCTATGGGTTCCCTTGCTAATGGCACCACACAGACATGACAAAGCACACGTGGGTGATGCCAGACCCACTGGACAGGCTCTTGAGCTCCTTCAGATAAGGTTTGTTAGACCCTGGATGTCCTGTTGCTTACTCCGCGCCCTGCTGCTCCCTGGATGAGCTTCCTCCACTCCCCTGCTGGAGCATGGTGCTGAGTTTCTCACCTACCTCAAAGTGGGGACCCCTAGGCTAGGATGTGCACATGAGAAGAGTGGGGGCCATTCAGCCCTGGACACGACACTGTGAGGCTGCACAGAGCAAGGCCCTTAGCCTCACTGATACATTCATAGTCAATGGGAAGTGCACCAGAGTGGGAGACAAAAACAAACGTCCTGGTTCTCTGCCTGTAGCACAGCGGTCACAGCATTGGCCAAATACACCTAGGCTGGCATGTTCGAACCCGGCAGTGGGCCAGCTAAACAACAATAACAACTGCAACAAAAAAATAGCTGGGTATTGGGGTGGGTGCCAGTAGTCCCAGCTACTTGGGAGGCTAAGGCTAGAGAATTGCTTAAGCCCAAGAGTTTGAGGCTGCTGTGAGCTGTGATGCCATAGCACTCTACAGAGGGCAGCATGGTGAGACTCTGTTTCAGAACAAAAAACAAAAAACCCCAAATGTCCTGGGTTGTTGAGGGAAGGGGTTGCAGAGAGTGGTCTCTTGTGGTCGGGGGCAACCAGACCCCCTGCTACTGGGTGAAACCTCCTCCTATTCCTTCTCCTGCTTGCCTGGCCCTGGGTGTGCCACCTCCCTGTGGCTTCCCCAGCAGGTCTGGCAGGATTTCCCTCCCTGGTGTCCGCATGGGTCCCTCTTCCATTTCATTCAAGTTTCTGCTCAAATGTCCACCCTCTCTTCAGAGAAGGCTGCCTTCCCTACCCTGTCAACAGTAGCGCCACCTTCTGTCACCACATGCCAATTATTCTTGACAGCATGTTTCACCAGGTGATGTATTATGCTTATTTGTGCATTTTTTGTCTCTTCTGAATAGAATGTGAGCTCCACCAAGGCAGGGATTTAGTATTGTTCACTGCTGAATCCCTAGGAGTGGGATTGATGGTGGCTCAGCACAGCCTAGGTGCTAAATTGACACTTGTTCAAAGAATGGGTGAATGATACAAAAGGTTTCAACCAGAGAGTAGACCTTGGGCTGACCTTGAAAAATGGTGTTGAGTTGGGTAGGCATGCTGGAAGGTGAAATCATGGGTGGGAAAGTGAAGAGAGAAATACAGGTGATAGATGACAGAGTAGGGAGCAATGAAGGACAGTGGCCAAAGTAGGGACAGATACATGTTGGAATGTGTGCAGAGACTCTCGTCTCACCCCATGAATATTTTTTTTGTTGTTGTTGTTGTTGCAGTTTTTGGCCAGGGCTGGGTTTGAACCCACCACCTCCGGTATATGGGGCCGGCGCCTTACTCCTTTGAGCCACAGGTGCTGTCCTCCGGGAATAGGTTGAATGCCCTCCCTCCACATTTCACCCTTCCCCCTCCTCCTGCTCATCTCCAACTCTGGCCTGTGCAATAAACCATCAACCACGTGGTTTGGAATCTCATAAATTTTGGTTACGGTCCTGTCCTTGCCACTTACCTGTGTGACCTTGCAGAATTCCTTCTCAGAGCCTGGGTGTCCCTTATGAGCTGTACCAGCCATTGTGACTGCTCTCGCTGGGATCTGCTCTTAGCATTTCGGGTTTATTTTATCATTCATGAGCTTCTTCACCACTCGGCCCCAATTTTACATCAGTATTATGACAAATGACCCTTGGAACTGGGAGAAAAGCAGGGGTGAATCCGATTTGGGGCTGCACCCCCCATTAGCTAGGTACTTGGGTAAGTCACTTAACCTTTCTGGAGCTCAGTGTCCTTATCCATAAAGTAGGAGTTGAAATCGTTCCCTTGTGGAATTGCTGAGGCTTAAATACAATTCCCTTTAAAGGGCTTAGCTCAGAGAGTTTCAAAACAATCAGATCGAGCTTCTCTCGCTGTTTGTTCCCACTAGTAACCCTCTCCCCTTCCAAAGGTATCACAGCTTCTGGCAGTGTGAATCTTCCTACATGGATGATTCCACATCCATCCTGGATCAGCTCAGGTATCCAGGGTTTTTGCTAGTTGAGTGGTTGAATTTTCAAGCAACCTTAACCTCTCAGAGAGGATCATCAATTCGATTAATCAGAGGATGCCTTCCTGGGTCTCTTGTAAAGCAGCCTCAGGCATCATGCAGAATTCATCACAAAAATCTAAATGAGATGGCTAAAGTATGTTTCTATTTGAAAACTCTGATTACCTCTTTGCTAATGCAAGCTGGAGCCAAGGCAGGGGTGACATTTTTATTCGTGGGTTGCTGTTTGTTCTGCAATGATGTTTTCATCCATCTTCCAAAGGTTCTTTGGAACCCGTCCAGCAAATGGGGTGCGTTTATTTGCTTAGAAGCTAATTACATTATAGAACAGTCAGGGATGCACCTTGCGGTTTTTCTAGTCTCTTTTCCTTCCAAAGGAAGGGGGATGTAGGAAATGTAATAAAGCAAGCATCTTTCCCCAGTTGGTAAATAGATGAGGACCAGAGGATGTGAGTGGGTCCCCTTCTGAGAGTAAAAAGGGCCTAATTCATCCCTTTCAGTTACATACCATGAAAATACTTCACATTCTGGTCATGTAGGTCAATGGGAAATCTGTTCCACAGGTATACCCTGAAGAAGTACTTCTTCTATATAGTAATATGTAATATACTATATGTTGTATATATAATATAGTTACCAAGCTCCTACTATAGGCCAGGGGCTATTCTAAGCACTCTAGTTGCATTACTTCATTTAAACCATATAAATATTTTTAGGTAAGTAGCTTTATTATCCCTGTGTAATAGATAATGAAATTGAAGCAGACAGAGGTCGACTTTGTCCTGGCCAGTTAAGCATGGTGGAGCTAGGTGTCAGAACCAGGCAGACTGGCTCCAAAGCTGTGCTTTTAGCTGTGTTAATCTATTAATATTAATGCCACACATGAATATTTATTACTAACATAATGTAGTAATAGATTGCTAAACAGGCTAATAGATTTCAGATAATTAAATGGGCAGATGACAAATAATTACATTAAATTGATTGTGGCCGAGGCAGCTGTGGGTTTCCCAGTCCTTGGTCCATTTTCCTTCTTCACGGCTGCCCAGCTCAGACTACACTTCCCAGCATCCCTTGCAGTGAAATGTGGTCCTGTGACCAGGTGCACAGTGGACCAGGTGTGGAGGAAAGACTGCAGCTGCCGTATCCTATGCTTAATAACAGATATTTAGTCTTGAATGTCTACTTCCTCCCACTGGCTGGGTATGTTAATGGCTGGTGTTGCCTTGAGAGCCCCATGGTGAAGGCAGAGGGAACCACCGCTCCCACTCACCCCAGCCTGATTCTAGTGACACTTTGATAGAGCAGAGCCCTTTCCAGGAGAGAGTCATCAATTCCCTTGCCCTTTAAGTGGCTGAATTTGGGTCTCTTTGTTATGGCAGCCTGGCCCTTACTCCAGCTAATACAGTGCTTTTCCCCCTTTCATAGACTCAAAGTCATTGCCTTTCAAGGTAATGCAGATGAACTTTTAAATCTGTCACCTAAGAGTGTACCTCCCAAAGACCTTTGGTTGTAGATGGCTCACTTCCTACTGAGTCAGCCTAGACTGTGTTTTAAAGCTCTATTATTAGAAAGTTTAAAAACTTTGAATTCTAAACTAAAAAGTGATGCACATGCACAGTTCCAGTGTTCCCAGAGTCCATATAAAACAATTGTGACTCCCCTTCCTAAACTGAGAGCCTTCCATTTTCTGAACACAGTGATCATGCACCCCCACCAGGAGTGCTGTCCTGGACTAAATGGTCTCCAACCCTTCAAGATTTCTTCTTATAGTATTGTTTTGAGATCCTCCTACCAAATCCCAACCTTGCATATGTGACCATGTGGCTTGGAGAATAACAAGACAACTACACCCCTCATTCTCCTTTCTCTGCTTATATTCAGTCCCTTTGATGGTGAATTCCACAAATTTTCTCCATGTTTGAGGATGCCTGGAACATATGGACCTGGCTTCAGTACAAGCTTAGCATGGCTGATTTACTCCGAGCGTTCTTTGGGTTTCTCTGTCTCATCCTCATTGTCTTGTATTGGGGAAGGTGACTTTTGGACATGAGTTCAGGACTTAAGAAATGTCCACGTTTAATTCTACACTATGCCATTTAGTCCCCACACTGTCAAGACTGCTTCCTTCTGATCCCACCATCTGATATTTCCCTCCAGGAAGATGGCTGAGAGGTAGAGACAGTTTTTTGATAGAGAGCCTCTAAAGAATAATGAAATTTGTTGCTCTCAAACCCCAAGACTGGTAAGCCACATAGCATATTATTTATCCCCAGTCTAGCATTTAGTTGATGTGTATAAAAATGATACTTTTCATCCCAAGAAGATGACTTATTTGACCTTGAGAACTGTGTCACTGAGGTTGTTATTGTATGTAGTGTTTGGTTATATAAAAAACCCCAGTGTCATATTTAGTATAACACCTTTGAGGCTCTAACTCAGGTTTGAAAAATGTCCTGATGTTTTAGCATAGAAAATAGTTCACTTAATTGAAATTAAATATTTTAGAGGGTCCTAATGGAACGCACAGACATGGTATATGAGGGTATAAAAGTGTCTGCAGGAGGAAGAACCCTTTGAGGTTTCCCTTGGAAGTATTTATTTCTCCCACCCTCTTGAAGAGGGTACCCACCCTCTTCAAGTTCATTCTTTTGATCTATTTCTTCCAAGGTATGTGACCCTGTATTTCCCATCTCTCTCTCTCTCTCTCTCTCTCTCTCTCTCTCTCTCTCTCACACACACACACACGGATACCCAGGAAGTTCTGTTTTTCAGAAATGCTCCCTCCTTAAGTTTTTTTTTTTGAGGTGAGTATAGGAAAGTTTATTGATAAAACAAATAAAATAATTAAATGGAAGTTAATATATAGTTTTAACACAATATGTTTAGCTTTTAGCCTCAAATTTCTTTTTCTTTTCTTTTTTTTTCCCCAGACAGAATTTATTTACAGAAAAGAATACAGAAAACACTAAAGCTCCTGGTAGAGAGAGAGAACTCAAGCGGGGAGAGAAAAGCTCTCTCCGTTTCTCTCCTGGTCTTTCCCCGTCTCCCCCTTTAGGCTTTTAGTCTCAGGGTATATATAGGTGTATCGGTTCCTTGGCCAGGAAACGAATAAACACAGTCCCTTCCACCGGGGGCAAGGTGAATGAATGTATCAATGAACGAACACAGTCCCTTCCACCGGGGCAAAGTGAATGAATATATTAATGAATGGACAAAGCTTGCTTTGGCTTTTGGTTGTCCTGGCTGTTTGGTGTGCTTTGGTGACTCCTGTGACCACTACCTGCGCAGACCTGGCCCCAGGGAGCCTCACCCCCGGCCAGGCCATTCCTTGGCTTTCCAGCAGGGGGTGATATCTTCATTTCTGGCATACACAGATATCTTAGAGACTTAGTCACCTTCCCCAGGACTACTTGGAAGGCAGATTCAGTCGCCTAGTAGCCAAGACTGAGAAAGCCCAAGAGATGGAGAATACCCAACTACTTACCATTTCCAAGAAACCCGAGAAGCTATCAGTACTCGCTATTGAGCACTGAGACAGGTGCTTTTGATTACAGGCCGCCACACATATATATGTTCTGTGAGGATGAGTGTGTTTGTCAATTTATCTAACATCAAACACCATAGATTTGGTAGGTTAAACAATAGCCATTTATTTCTCCCAGTTCTGGAGGTTGAACGTCTAAGATCAAGGGACCAACCTGTTCTCTTTCCAGTGAGGGCTCTCTTCCGGGCTTGCAAACAGGTGCCTTCTTGCTGTGACCTCACATGGTGGAGAAAGAGAGAGCTCTGGTTTCTTCCTCTTCTTAGAAGAGCACTAATCCTGTCACCTCATCTAACCCTAAAGGCCCTACTCATAATGGCATTACAGTGGGGTTAGAGCTTCAACATATACATTGTGGGAGACTCAAGTCCATAAAAACAAGATAAATATGCCTATTTTTTCATATTCTAATGTAGAATCCCAGCTCTACCACTCACTAGCAAGAAACACAAATGCTCCAAACCCCATTTCCCCCCTCTATAAAATGGAGCTATGAGAACTCATGTTGGAAGCCTTGTGATGTTTAAATGCTCAGGGGTGTCACTTCCCACCTCTTTCCTTTAGAAGCTAGTTTACATTCTTCTTCAGCATTTATCTTTCAGTACAAAGACTTTGCTAAGTTAGGTTTTCAGTAAAGGCAGCATTAAACTAGAAGGGGTTCAAGGCCAAGTGTATAGATAAAAGTGATATAACATCTTCCCAGCACAGCTAATTAGAGAAGATGACAGAGGCCCTATTACTTATGTAAATGCACAGTATCCATTTATGGTTCCTCTTAAATCTTACCAGTTGTTTCACAAATGTTAAGAAAACAGTGATTAGAAACTTGAGCGCAAATCCTTTCTCCCCCTCCACTACTGAAAAGTTGTTTGAGAATCAAACAGCTGTTTGATCACACGAGAGTTTTGACCTGCTCTGTTTGTGTTGGGCCGGTTCATCCCTCCTTAGGTGGTCCCTTACTCCTGGGAGGTCAACATATTGATGCCTAGCTTGGTGTGGATGTCCCATTGGCATAGTGCACTTCAGCTCAGAACTCCTGGGGTCACAGAGTCCTCCCACCCTAGTTCCCGATGTAGCTGGGACTAGAGGTGTGTGTCACCCCACCTGCTAACACTGGCAGTGATGAGCTCTTTGAATGCCCGAAATAGTCCATGAGGACTGTGTGGTGTTCTAATAATGATTCGTTCCTTTAATACTATTTGCTTAGAATCTCCACCTGTTGAATTTAATATTGAAGGCTGAAGAGTCACAGTTATGATGGTGCATGACACAAGACACCATGGTTTTGCTCATGCAGTTATCTCTGCCTTGAATGTCCTTCCTCCTGCCCCTAGTCTGCCTCGCAAATGCTATTTCAAAGCTGTTCACATGTCATATTCTGTTTGCTGCCTCCCCCCATCCTTCTAAGCATAATTACTCCCTCCTCTGTGTTCTCATGGTCTCTGTTCATAGTTTCATTCTAACATTTACCCTCTAGGTAGTAACGGTTTATAACACAGCGCTATATGCTCCTGCACAGTAGGGAATGAATCTTAATATCTGTCTTATGGAGACCTTGCATGGGTCTCAACAAATGTAAATGCTTGGAAAAGAAATGAAACAATTAAAAACAAAAGGATCTCTGTTCTGAAGTACTCCGGGTCCAAAGGGACAAGGTGTTTGTTTCACCTGGATCCTACAGAAATCGTGAATGGCAGGTTTGATTATGCTCATTTTATAGATAAGGAAGGTGAGTCTCACTGAGGTTAAACAATGAGCCTGAGGTCACACAGTGAGTAATTAGCAGCCTGGGGAGTCAAACTGAAGCCCTTGTTCTTGACTTTGCTCTGTGAAGCCGTTGTTCTTGCCATTGCTCTGTATAGGCAATTAACAGTGATAAAGTGGTCGGAGGGTTCTGGTATCTGCAGAGCTGAGATGGAATCCACATTCTGCAGAACTGAGAGCATCATAGGAATATTGGAGGTTCTTCCAGGCCTAGGGATGGTGGAGGCTCAGAAAAGAAATTAAAGAGGTGATCATCTTTCACTTACCAGATATTATAGTGGGACTCTGACGGGGCTTGGGCTTACCTGAAGCGAGGCCATGAACCCCTGAGGTCAGCCCTGCCAAACTCTTCTCCCCTTCTCCGGGAGGAGGGGGACAGCAGGAGAGGCCTGGGAAGAAAGGTGAGACCGTATTAAATGCAGAATATCCGCTTGGTAGAGTGGAAATGCCCTGATGTTTGATCCCATTTACTTGAGTAAGACTTTATATCCAGGCATCTCAAGTTTTAAATTACATGTCAGAGGCAATTTTGCTCCGGGGACATGACATGCAGCGTTGTCCTTTCAGGGAAGCCAATATGAGCTTAGAGCTCAGCATCTCTCTGCCTCAGCGAAGGGAGTCTTCTGGATTTTATTCATTCAACAAACCTGGGCAGTGCCAAGCCCCATGGTGAAGGCTGGGGATATAGACAGGTGTGGGATGTGGTTTCTGGTCATGTGGGGCTCACAACTTGATGACGCTAGCTGTGCCTGTTAGTCCTTTCATTCCCATGGCACATGTTCGTGGTGAGTCTTACTCTGTGCAAGGCACCTTATTAGACACAGTGGGGCACAGGATAGACAAAACCCCTGCCCTGTGGTAGCTTACATTCTAATGGGGGGGGTAGTAAATAATAAATAGAAAATAAGACATGAAGTATGCATGCATGTGGTACAAGCTAACGAAAAGGAAAAATAAACGAAAAGGAATAGGGTTAGAGAGATGGGGAGCACTGTGGGGGAGAGGGAGGGTTGCAAGTGTGGAGAGGTGGGAGGCAGACGTCTTTTAGCAGGTGGCATAGGATGACAAATGTGAAGGGAAGAGAATGAAACACAGTGGTATCTGGGGAAAGAGTTCACGGAAGCGGGAAGAACATGTGCAAAGGCCCTGTGGTGGGCACGCTCCTGGTGTGCTTTGAGATGTGGCAAGGAGGCCCCCTGCTGGAGAGGAGTGTGAAGGAAAGCTAGGTGGAGATTAGAGGAAGCAGCCATAGGTGTGGCAGGACCTGCAGGGGACTTCCTGGCCATGACTTTGACTCTGAGTGAAGAGGGGAGCCTCATGGGAACACATGGGTGTGGGTTTCCTTACAACTGGAGAGCATTGCTCTCAAATTCCAGCATGAGCACAAGCAGGAAAACCAGCGAAGAGGCTGTTGAATGATCCAGGTGAGGGACAATAGTGATCAGGTCAGCGTGGGGCCATGTAGGTGGAGAAATGTGTCAGACTATGGGAGCTATGGTTACCACGCTGTGTAGCTGATCTCAAAAATGCATTCTTCACTGAAGCCATGTGCCCTTTGATGTTGGTCCCTGCATTCTTAACATGATTTGGGGAGATAATATTCTCTGATGTTGCTGATGGGGAAACGGAGGCTTACATAATTTCAGACAACTTGCCCAAGGACATGCTACTAGCCAATGGGAGAGACAGGTCTTGACCTCAGTGTCTGCTGGGATGAACAGTGGCGACTGGTGCCTTTGGTTTTCCAGCTGTGGGGAGCAGAGGAAAGATCGCTGTGGTGCCAATGGTGCAACTGACATTGGAGGGGGAGAGATACACATCGGGTTAGTGTGAGTGGGACTAGCTAGGCCCCCAGTTCCAAAGGAAAGCCATGCGGTTACCCCAGAGCAAAGGAGGGTTGGAATTAGCACCAGAGAGTGATAGAGGCAGGAGAGGAAGTCAGGAGGTGTGGGTGCCTCTGGGATATCCCAGCCTTAGGTGGTCCAGCCTCTGCTCTCATCTGTTCCTTCACTGGGTGAATCTGACACAAAAAGTTAGACTTTTTATTTATGATTATTTTCTATATAACCCCAGTGGGAGGGCAGAAGAATAGTTTTTCACGTTTGGGAAGATTTCTTGGAGCCCACTGGAGCCCACTGTACATAATAGGCAATTATTAGGCCTCTAGTGAGACTCTGGGGGGCCCCAGAGTCCCCCAGCCTAGACCAGGTAAGTAATAAAAGGTAAAATGAATGTGCTGTCCAATCGCCACAACTTTCTCAGCTTTGAACACGGTTATCATCTAAGGAGGCTCCTTGCTTGATCTTCTGAACATTAGGAATTAACCAGACTGAGAAAGGGACTGCCCAGACAGCCTTCTTGGCCAGTTCTATTTACAGAATTTCCCAAATCAGAAGACATTAAATTATAGCTCTCCAGCTGATGCATTTATCTCCCCTGCATCCCTGACATACAATCTCTTCTTGGATGCTTTCAGCGACAGAAATTGTCGTAGGCCACTGATGGAGCAGAGGAAGTTTACAGTTAGAAGCAATTAGGCTTTGGAATCACACAGACATGGGAACAAATCCTTCTACAACCATTTGCTACCTGAATTCCTTAATTTCTTAGCAAGTTTCTTCATCTTTGAAGCTTCAGATCTCTCTCATTTATGAAATAGAAACGCTATATGGAGGGCACTTGGGTTGTTTCCATGACTTTGTGATTGTGGATGGAAGTAAAAACTCAAGCAATGATTTTTCGGAAGGGTGGTAAGGTGATGGGTAGACTCACACCTGAAAGGTACAGTGCACACCATCCTGGTGAAGGGCACACTTCTAACTTTGACTCAATCTGCATAATAACAAATACTATTCTGTAATATTCTGAAGATTTTAAAACATGAAGCGCCACCCTCTTTCTGGTAGGTTGTTAAAAGAATCAAGTGAGGCCTGATAGTTTTATGGTTAAAAGTATGGGCTAGAGGCCTAGTGTCTGAGCCCAAATCTCTGTCCTTCTGCTCAATGGCTGTACCTTCCTGGGTGATTTAGCTTTGTTCTATTTAGGCCTCATTTTGTTTAGCTGTAAAATGAAATTCAGCATAAGTATCACTAACCCCAGAAGCAGGAAAGGCTATTGCCAGTTTACATAGCTCCTGGGTGTGAATTAGTAAAAGGTTCTCTTGCCTCCAAGTGGACACAGTTGCGCACCTACACTCACAATTTGGCAAGGCACCTGCTCCTCAAGCCAGATGAACCCCGTCTACGGTACAGGCCTGTGTAGCAGTTCAGAGGCCCTGCTCTGTGTTACTCTGAGGATTAATTCCTGCGAGCCACCCAGAACATGGCCTGATGCATGTCGCAGGCATTCAACTAAATTAGTAATTATTTACTGTAAAAAATGTCAGCTCTTCAGGCAGTCCTTTTATTGTCAGACAGTTTGGACTGTTTTGTCCCATATTGTGAGATGAAATATGCCTTCTAACGGACAATTTCACCCCACGCCCTATGGCTTCATAAATAAAATCTCAGCTGTCTTCTGTGACATTACCTGTGTCTTATGGAATATTATCTGCGAAAAGGTTCCCAATGCTGTACCTCTCTCTGGGACTTCCCATTATCTTCTGTCAAGAGTTAGAATCTATTTTTCTATCCTTTGAGTCTGGGCTGGCTCTGCAACTTGGCTTTTGTGCTTCAAGTTTTTCTTGGGACTTTGCTACCACCCTATGGACAAGCCAGGGCTAGCCTCTGGGATGGTGGTGGGCACATGGGGTGCTTACCTCCACTGCTGCATCATTAGCCAGCCAAGTGCCAGTCAGAAGAGCAAACCCAATCCAGACCAGGCGTCCCCCATCTGACCCACTAGTAAGACCATCTGATATTAGCCAAACATGTCTTTCAGACTTGTGAGTGAAAGTCAACATCGCTGGCTTGTTGCATGCCTCTGAGGTTTGGGGGATGTTTGTTACATTGTGTTATTGGGGTAGCAGATAACTGATACAGACCTGGATTGATTGGCGGCTGTGTTCTTCCTCATTCCTCATTTCCTCTTGCTGACAGAACTCAATCTAGTTCAAGTCATGAATAGCTTCATTTCCCCCTGCTCTGCTGCCCACCCAGCTCTGAATTTATAAAGCCAACCCTCATCTCTCTTGGACCCTGTCCCTAAGGCCAACGTGATTTCCTGCTCCCCACAATTCTTTCCCTACCAGCCCCTGGCTGAGACTGTGAGGACCTGGCATGGTCTGGAGGAACACAGCACTGGCCCTGGGGCTTTCTCTCTGCTGGTCTCAATTTCCAAGGACATCTGATTCTGCCTCTGCCGCATGCAGTGCTGAGCTTAATGACCCCTTAGTGCTCTCACTAGAAGAGCCCTGGTTTTTCCAAGGGTATATAACTTAGCTATTATGACTCACTCTAGGGTAAAAGTGGGCAAACAAGTCCTACCACCCGAAGGCGATTTTGATTTTTAAATTATGAAATAAATTATCCTGCGCTTCTATGTTTTCTTGGGGTTTGTTTTTGTTTTTCTCTTTTGTGCCAAATTTCCACAGTAGCTTTCTGGTTTGGGATTATTTATCACTTGGCTCTCTTCTCACCCGAATTGTATTTGTTTTGTAAAAATGACAAATCACCTCTGTGTTCTCCAGGCCAGAACCTGCGCCAGGAGGAGCACATGGGTGCGCAAAGGGTCGGAAGGGGAGCCACAGAGGTCGGTTTTGCTTCATCAGCGGGGCTCAGGGCTCCTTCCTTTCCAAAAGGAAAGGAAGAATTCTCAAGCCCTGGTGGTGTGAGGACAGGCTTTGAATACACATTGATCTGGTGCTCAAGTCCCCACTTTGGCTGATTTGCTTTTCTTATGTTGCTTGGGTCTTGGTTTTCTCATTAAAAACATAAAATTTCTCTAGAGTTTTTGTGAAGACCAACTGTTTTAAACCTGTGGTTCTCGATCTGTGGGTCAAATACTTCCCTGCAGCTGTGGGGTTGCTGTTTAGGGTTCTCAAATCCATGGATGATCCAGAGTTGGGAGCTACATCTGGCGTCTCCCAATTTCACCTGTTCATCTCTTTGTTATTTGTACCATCTTCAATGCTCACATGATATGTGAAACAAGAATCTGATTAATAGAGAAGAAAGTTGCTCACGATTGTAACCCTGGCATTCTGGGAGACTGAGGCGAGTGTACTGATTGAGTTCAGGAGTTCCAGATCCTATTTCAACTAAAAATATGGAAAAAAAAGTTAGCCAGTGTTGTGGCAAGTACCTGTAGTTCCAGCTACTTGGGAGGCTGAGGCAAGAGGATTGCTTGAGCTTAAGAGTTTGAGGTTGCTGTGAGCTATGACGCCTCGGCACTCTACCTAGGGTGACAAAGTGAGACTCTATCTCAAAACAAATAAATTTATGATAAATGTTAGCCATTAAAGGCTTTCTGAATGAGTGAATATTAAATATAGGATGTCTATTATAAAGGAGAAGACTGGTTACATTGTGATCTCTTAGATTATGAAGGAGTCTTTGTACCTGAAACTTTCAGGAAGAAACGTTCAGATATGAAGGGAGTAAGGGTGGCTGAGTGTTAAGGCATGGGGAACGCAGGAGGGACTAAGAGGTTTCCTCTAGGGCGGTGGTTCTCAACCTTCCTAATGCCATGGCCCTTTAATACAGTTCCCGTGAGTTGAGACCAACAGGTTGAGAACCACTGCTCTAGGGGATATTGGTCAAGTTCATGGATAGGAATTGAGGTGGCTGCCAAGCCTGCAAACCTGGGAAAGTAACAGCAGGATAGTCAATAATAGGTTCCCGATTGACTGGAAAACACAGCCTTCCATGATTTGAGAACTACGTGGAGGGAGATGGCTGACAGCCCAAATCAGGACAGGGAACTGGGGGAAGGTGAGGCTTTTGACTACTCACTGGAAATCGTGTGTATTGAGGGAGGGACGCAGTCCTTGGAGGGCCATCTCTGCAGTCTATGAGTCCTCAGCTGTCATTCCACCCTTTCCAATCCTGGGCTGACTTCACCCCAGGTTTATCCACTACTGACACCAATTTAGTCAACAGAAACCTTCCTATTCTTTTATTTTTTTTTATTTATTTAAATTTTTTTTTAATTTTTATTAAATCATAATTGTGTACATCGGTGCAATCATGGGGCACAATGTGCTGACTTCATATACAATCTGAAATATTTTCATTGAACTATTTAACACAGCCTTCATGGCCTTTTAATCACTCTATGAAGACATTTATATTCTACATTTAGTAATTTTCACTTGTACCCTTCTAAGATGCACCGTAAGTGTGATCCCACCAATCTTTCCTATTCTTATTGAAATTTTGTTTTTAAGTGTTTGCAGCCAAGGAAAAGTTGGTGGGAGGGAAACAAATGACCTGAATATTTGTTGACTTCCCATTACA
>CAUYON010087689.1:0-37814 GCA_963573935.1 Arctocebus calabarensis
GCTTTACTCAGAGTCCACCAATTAAATGTTAATCTCATCCAATAAACACTCTTGCAGAAATCCAGCTACTTACCGTTACTTGATCTTTGACAATCCAACTAAAAACATTCAGTGGGGAAAAGACTCTCTATTTAACAAAAAGTGCTGGGTGAACTGGCTAGCGACCTGTAAGAGGCTGAAACTGAGCCCACACCTCTCACCATTAACTAAGATAGACTCTCACTGGAGTAAAGACTTAAACTTAAGACATGAAACTATAAAAATTCTCGAAGAAAGTGCAGGGAAAACTCTTGAAGGAATCGGCTTGGGTGAATATTTTATGAGGAGGATGCCCCAAGCAATTGAAGCAGTATCAAAGATACACTACTGGGTCCTGATCAAATTAAAAAGCTCTGTACAGACAAGAACATAGTAAGTTTAGCAAGCAGACAGCCCGTAGAATGGGAGAAAATATTTGCAGGTTATGCCTCCAACAAAAGTTTAATAACAAGAATCCACGGAGAACTCAAATGTATTAGCAAGAAAGAACAAGTGATCCCATCTCAGGATGGGCAAAAGACTTGAAGAGAGACTTCTCTAAAGAAGACAGGCGCACAGTCTACAGACACATAAAAAAATGCTCACAATCCAAGATCATTAGAGAAATGCAAATCAAAACTACTTTGAGATATCACCTAACTCTAGTAAGATTAGCCCACATAACAAAATCCCAAAACCAGAGATGTTGGCATGGACGTGGAGAAAAGGGAACACTTCTGCACTGCTGGTGGGAATGCACACTAATACGTTCCTTTTGGAAGAATGTTTGGAAAATACTTGGAGATCAAAAAATTGACCTGCCATTTGATCCTATAATTCCTTTACTAGGTATATACCCAGAAGACCAAAAATCACATTATAACAAAGACATCTGTACCAGAATGGTTCATTGCAGCCCAATTCATAATTGCTAAATCATGGAAGAAACCTAAGTGCCCATTGATCCACGAATGGATTAATAAATTGTGGTACATGTAAACCATGGAATATTACAGAGCCTTAAAGAAAGATGGAGACTTTACCTCTTTCATGTTTACATGGATGGAGATGGAACATATTCTTCTTAGCAAAGTATCTCAAGAATGGAAGAAAAAGTATCCAATGTACTCAGCCCTACTATGAAGTTAATTTATAGCTGTCATATGCAGGATATAACCCAACTATAACACAAGAATATGGAGAAAGGGGCAAGGGGAGGGGTGGGGGAAGGTTGGGGTGGAGGGAGGGTAATTGGTGGGGCCATACCTACGGTGCATCTTAAAAGGGTACAGGTGAACTTTACTAAATGCAGAATACAAATGTCTTCATATAATAACTGAGAAAATGCCAGGAAAGCTATGTTAATCAGTTTGATGAAAATAATTCAGATTGTATATGAAACCAGCACATTGTACCCCTTGATTGTGCTATTGTACACAGCTATGATTTAATAATAAAGACAAAAAAAAATACCCTTGCAGAAATATCCAAAAGAACATTTGAGCAAATATCTGGAAACTATAGCCAGCAAAATTGACTCATAAAATTAACCATCATGGATTTTTACCTGATTTAAACAATGAGTTGAAGTATCAATGGGAATACAAGCAAGAATAGAAGAAATTGGATAAATAAGATGTCTGCTGTTTGGATAGTCACAAAGTTTATTTCTTAAGAAAGCTTCAGATCCCTTATGAGCAAATTATATGAACTGCAATGAAGAACTGTGCAAAAAGAAAATGATGATGGAGTGGCAAGAGAATAGTGTCACTCTAGAGGAGACAAAAGGTAATTCTTTCTCATTGGTACAATAGTCCTATTCATTTCCTCTCCAATGGGCATTCCTGTTGCTGTTCCTCTGTTCCACTGAATATGGACATCTCATCTCATGGCTTCTGTACATGCTGGATGTTCCTGGCAGCACAGGGGACGGTCACAGGGAGCCTGATGCAGCCCTGGGCTGGCAGTGCCTTTCACCCACGGAGGCACTGCTAACTTGGCACCGGCAGCAATGGTTTGACTCGTCAGATGTGCCAACCAGGCTCCCTCAGTCCCCACCGCCCCATCAGGAAACGATGGAATGGTTTATATTTTTCCTACCCATTACCTGTAATCAAAACCCATGGCAATAAAGCATACTAATTTTAATTAACAAAGACCGCAGTTTGTTTACTCATTTGCCCTTTGCCTCTGCAAGGTTTAATAAGGCCGCTCCCATCAGTTGGAGAGATGGAACATAGATTTGATTAGGAATGAGTCCAGGCTCCTGGGCATCTGGGTAGCTGCCCCAGGCCACTGCTAGGGTGTGGTGTGACTGTTATGTCTCTGAGCCTCTTTGATGCTGTTATCTCTGGACAGTCCTACTGCACACAACCTACCCAGACGAAAGCAGAAATAGAACATTTTTCAAGTTTATTTATACTTGCTTTCCAAAATTCAGGGGAGAAATACATAGACAGAAATTTAGCCACTGATTTTATCAACTTCTGTTTTATGCATCTTGGAATATGAACCCAGAATTAGGTGTCAGATCAAGACCCATGCTATTAAAGGGCGTCATAGGCTTATTTTTCTCATCTGAATAGATGATTTAGTTTTATGTGAGCCATGGGATGGATTAAGTGATATTTTAGGATAGTTTCTAGGTATATTCTCTTTAATACTCTTTCACAAACTAAAAATCAATACACACAATAAACATATATTCAATACTCTACAAGATTAATTAGCCAACTATATTTCTCAATAAAATGTAGTTAATTTAACTAATGGATTTTCTTAATTAATATGATAAACCAGTCATACTTAATGTACTTACATTTATTCTTCTATTCCCCTAGGTCAGTTATGTTTTTTATCTCCTTTCTATCTTGCTGAATTCTATTAATGAGTTTACTTAAATACACAAATCATTAGGTTAGGAGAAAATATTAACATACACACCAGCTATTCAAAATTATCCAGGCTTAGCTTCGATTTCTTCCACCCTTTGTATACTAAACTAGCTCTTTTATTAATTCGCAGATTATTTTTTAGGGTAATCATTACATTTTTTTCTTCACAGACTTATATTACTAAAAAATTTTCATTTATAAATTTTTTTGTGTGTATGTGTGTGTGTATTAATGTTTGTAATTTTGAGGTGGCTATTGGCGAAAACAGAAAGTGGACTTGAAAACAAAGTTTGTCTGGTATAAGCTAAATATATTCAAATTTATCAAAATCTTAATTTTTTATGCATATGTCCTTTTAAATAAAATTTTCTGTCTAGATTCAAAAAAGAAATTGAAAACTTTTTAAACTAAATTTTAGGTATTTAAAACATCTGAAATTAATTTTTAAATACTTTATGATGTCCTATGATTTTTCCATTTGAGGAGTCAATTCCTGACTACTGAATTCAGTATTTAAATATTAAATATTGTACTTTTTTTTAAACAAATTGTGAAGATTCAGTATTTGCCAATGATTAACTTATTGCTTCATAGCCTTAAAAAATCACACTTTAATACACTCTCTGTTTTAATGGGCTGGAATTTTTAACATTTCCCTCTAATCGCTTTGTCAGAGGGGACTTCTCTTCACAGGTCTGCGGTGTGTCTTTCTGCTGCTTCTCCCTCTTGGTGCATGTTAGTCAGTGGTGTGGGGATGTGCCCACAGCCCACAGTGCTTCATCGTTTAGCGGTTGCGTGGCCCTAGACACAGCCCAATGACTCTCTCTAGATTCGAAGCACTTAGAGACAGACACTGCACGCGCCAGGCCGCTCTGCCACGCAAGCCAGAGGAGTCCTCTGCCGTGGGAAGGCTGCAAGCACACCTTCTACTCCCAGCCTGGTGGGACGAGGACTCTCATTCCAGGTCAGACCCTCCACTGAGACCTTCCCTCGGCTTGAGGCTACTCGCAAAAGATCTTTTTACATCTTTTAATTTACTTTTCTATCATAATAATAGTTATTTTTATCAAACGTCCCAGGTTTAAATGTTTGTGTATTTTCTGGCTCCTAGTTGGACCCAGCCTAATGGAAATGGTACTCATTTTCCAACCGATCTATAATGCTATCTCTGTTACATGATAACTCTTATTTTCGTTGGATTTTTTTGTTTGATAACTGGCATTTTTCTATTTTTTCTGTGCTAATTTTTAATTATTCAATTACTTATCAGTGCTATTTTAAAATTATTTGGCTACTAAAAAATTTCCTGAGTATTTGTATCTATTAACTACATATACTGTAAATTGTAAAAATATATATATTTAAGTTGAATTAAAATATGTGATTTAATATATATTAAAGTAACTTTAATTAAAATGTATATATATGAAATTAGCTATACAAAATGCTAAATAATTTATAGACTATAGGTTTTATTATTCTTAATTTTGAACTGATCTTGGCTTCTTCTTGCTCTTTGTCCTTCATAATAATTTTAGAGCAGCTTTTCAAATTCTTCAAAAAGTTTCTAAGGAGTCAATGGATATTTAATTAAGTGCAAATTTATTAGGAGAGAATTACAAATTTTTTTCAACAGAATCTTCCCGTTCATGAACATAACACAGTATTTTTCTACACTTGTTTAATTCAAGTTTTTTTGTCTTTTAACTAAAAAAAAAAATTATTTCCTCCAAAAACTTATTTTGTTTAATTTATTTTTAGGTAGTTTATATATTTTTTTGGTATTCTAATGAAAATATACATTTAACAATGTATTTTTTGTTAAACAAAGTTTTCACGTGTTTCTATTTATTTTACATTTAGAAAATAGACTCAATTCTCTCATTAGAGAGACTCTAAGTCTAAGAAGAGGATCTGAATTTTGTTTGGACGGTGTTCATAATAGCAATTTCTCTTTACTGTTTTAATTTTTAAAATCTTCCACTTTTTTTAACATGGTTACTTAATATAGTCACATGTCATGTTTAATAGAGGTAGTGTTAAGTATTCTTGCTTTGTTTCTGATTTAAAAGGAATATGTTTAAAATTTTATCATTGAACCTGGTCATGGTGTCTCATGTCTATAATCCTAACATTCTGGGAGACCAAGAAAGGTGGATTGCTTGAGTTTAGGAGTTGGAGACCAGCCTGAGTAAGATCAAAGCTCCTTCTCTACTAAAAATAGAAAAACTAGCTGGGCATTGTGGCAAGTGCCGGTAGTTCCAGCTACTCCAGAGGCTGAGGCAGGAGGATTGCTTGAGCCCAAGAGTTTTAGGTTGCTGTGAGCTGGGACTTCATTGCACTCTACCTAGGGCAACAACAACAAAAAATAAATATATGATTGAATACGATATTTACTGTACGTTTTAGCCAAATATCACCCTTGTATTATTAGAAGTGCTAATACTTGGCTATCAATTTTAAATCAAAATTAAGAGTTGAAGTTTATAAAATGTTATTTTCTCTGCAGAGATAATTGTATGATTATGTGATAACTTAAAGTAGAAGATCACACTAATAGATTTTCTAAAAATGCATCCTTTATTACTGACTACACTAAGTCATAAAAGGTGTTTCATGACTTGATTCACTTACTGCATTTAATTAGTGTTTTTACATGTCTGCTTATAAGTTTAATTAACCAGTAATTTTGCTGATTCTGTCTGTCATTGCCCAGTTTTAATGCCACAGTTTTTCATATCATAAAATGAGTTGTAATTTTTGTTTTCATAATCTGGAACAACTTGCATAAGAAGGAATTATTTATTAATTGAGGGTGTTTTTCTGTGAGCATAGATTCAAGTTCAAAGGAATGCGAAGCAAGTAATAGTTTAAGCCACTGAGATAGTGGAGTTGATTTATTATCAAAGCATGGATTATGCTGTTCTTATTATTTTTATAGCAAGATTCCAGTTGAATTTCTGTTCTTGTTTTTAATCTGTCTGATACCCCGTCCTTCAATTAAAGGTTTGGATTTGATAACATTTGCTGTGATTGTTGTGTTTGGTCTTGCTTCTTCAATATGGGAATTTCCTTTTACTGTATGTTTTCCTTGCCTCTTTTTTCCAAGTTTCTGCTGTCTATTGGATGTTAAAGATTAATTTATTCCTCTTTTTCTACATTTTTCTTGTTTGTAAGTTATTCATTCAATTTTAATTATTTTAGTGACTGGCCTTAAAATTTGAACATGCCCAGTGGTCTAAATTTAACCAGTTTATCTCCACTTCTTCTAAAATATTCAAAGAAAATTAGAAATTTGCACTCCAAATTATCATCCTCAAATTGTTGTCTAGAATTTTTATTCTAATTTTAACTCTCTTCTAAAAGAGTAATTGTGATTTTTTGTATTATTTAGACAATTTATCTAAAAGTACAATTTTATCTAAAAGTTGATTTATTTAAAACTCTTAATTTGGGCTATTACTCCCAGTGATAGTGTACTCAGGACAAGAAACATCCAAGCTACCTGATACCAGAACTTGACAGTTTTACCATTTGGGCTGGGTCATTGGAAATGGAGGAGGAATTAGCTTGAAGCATGGATAAGAGTCTAGTTGCATTGATACTGCACCTTAAAAAGAAGTAAATTTATAGGAAAACATGTTTACAGCAGTTTACAGTGCTACTAACATCACAAAGGCATTGAGCAAGGAAATCTACATTGCTTCTGCAAGAGTTTAAAAGGACTGATTTCAGCCTGAAGACATGTTTGTGATGTAAATGAAAAGGACATAAGTGGACCTTCACCATCTAAAAGGTTTTTTAAAAGCTGGTATAATTCCCTCTTCATGAATGCTGACACAATGAGAGGAGCAGGCACAATGATTCTCACCCACTCTAAAGCTGCTGTCTTGGCCACCCACCTCTTTCCAGGATTGGAGTTTAAAATTGCACATCAAGAGATGATACAAGAAATAAGGTAATGCACTTCAGGAGGGTATTATATATCAGTGGTGCCTATTATTTAGAATAGACCTGAGGGGAAAGTCGTCAAAGGTCAAATGACTCCTGAGATGAATGAATAGTCAGATTACCTTATGGGACTAGTCAGATGTCATGGGGTATATGTGTGGGGAAAAACATGGAAAAAGGTTAACAGTATGCATAAACAGTCATTAACTGTCTGCTATTGCCATATTGAGAAAGGATACCCGAGAAGGGTGAGGTCTGGGAGAACAGGTCTTCTCAAGGACAGCATAACAATACACTTGGAGGGTCCTCTCCATGGTGACTCAGCCCTTAGGAATTTGTAAACTTAACTTCCTGGAACTTGGAAATTTCCAAGTTCTGTGAAATCCTGTAGTTCTGTAGGGGCTGGAATAGCATCTTCTACTTGATTCAAACTGGCCAATGAGAAGGGTACCTGTGGGGTGGAACTTTTTGACTATCAATAAAAAGGGAAAGATCAATCCAGACGGGGAGCACTGCCATTTGGAATTCTTCTATGCCGTAAGCTCCCAGCTGGTGACTAAAACCCTTCCTCTTATAAATGTAGTGTTTGGGTGCTCTTTCTCTCCGTTGGGCCTTGTCATCCTGCAACAATATCAGTGGAAACAATAAGACTTCATGTGACAGAGCTCCTAGTTGGAGAAAATGGAATTGTGTAAGTCAAAGGATTAATAATATACACAGATACAGCTAAACTTATTTATTACTGAAAGGAAACTTGGCTACTGTTTTAAACCAATTGGAATTTCCATGCTACTACTTGACACTAAATACAGCAAATGGTCACCTTGAATCTCTTCTGACATTGAATAGTAGTTGCTTATATTCTTAAGTAGTGGAATAAAAGTTTTATATACAGGATCTATGAGTGGTAAATTATTTCTTTAAATGTTCTTATTTTGCATTAATATTTGCAACTGTTTTGTGGGAACTTTAGAATTTTAGGCTTATGTGATATTTTTCTCAGCTTTTTGAAGATATTCCATTGTCTTCCTAATTTCTTGCTGAGTGTAAGCTTTTATAAGGTAGTAGTCTTTGTAAGTACTGAGTCTTTTTTTTCTATACAATTTTATCTTTTAAGCAATTTCCTTTTTAAAATATTATGCATTTTTCCCATAGCATCTAGGTTTTAATTTTTATTTATTTGTTGCGATCAACATTCATTTTGCTTATTTAATTCAACAATTTATGTCTTTCATCAATTCTAGGAATTTATCAGCTATTGTTTCTTTGCAATGTTCGTATTCCCAATTAACTCTTTTCTCTTCTATTGAAATTTTTATTCAATGTGAGTTGGGTCTTCTCATTTTAGCCTCCATGGTTCTTTTACATTGTCTTTCTCTTTCTGTTTTACTTACTAAATAATATGATAATTTTCAACTTCCAATTAACATATTATTATTATTATTATTATTATTTTATTATTTTATTATTTTACAGTTTTTGGCCAGGGTCGGATTTGAACCCGCCACCTCTGGCATATGGGGCCGGCGCCCTACTCCTTTGAGCCACAGGCACTTCCCTAACATATTATTTTTTAGTCCAACTTTATTTAATATACAATTGTGTCAATAAGCTCTTAGTTCTATTAATAATCGTATTTGTAATTTCTTTAAATGTACCTGATTTCCCTTTAAAACATTATTCTTTTCTTGCTGTTTTTTTGCTTATAGGAGTCCTGAAATCAATCCTAAAATATTTATTTCATTGTCAGGTGATGGGCAAACTAAATGCCCGGACTTAATCATTACACAAGATCTCCATGGGTGGGGTGGAACAAGATGGCTGACTGGAAGCAGCTTCTGCAAAAGGCTCCTGTCCAAAAGGGAAGATAACCTCCAGAAACTGCACAATTAATCTGAATACTGGGAGCCCAGCCAAGAGAGAGAAGTGATTTCTGCAGATCACCTCTGCTGAGACTGGCGGCGACCCCAAGAAGGCACGCTTCAGGTACAAAATTCATCTAAAAGGAAGTGTGCCCATCCCATCCCCAAAGAAAGCCCTGAGTTTCTTGCTTTTCTGTTTTCTTTCTTTTTATTCTCCTCTTTTGCTCCTGCGAGTTTTCGACACACAAGCGGTGAACTGTGGACCTCTTATCTCACCCCATGGAAGAGTGCTATGGGAAGTGAGGTGTGCTTCCCCTGAGCACCTTGGTGTGACTCTGAAAACTCTATTGCTAGACAGAAAAACTGAACTAAAGTTTTCCCAACCATTCTGAACTTACTGTACACCCTTCCCCCCTTACCTGACGAACCAGAAGCCTAACCCCCGCTGAGACTGAGGGAGGAGGTCCCTGAGTAGCGCCCCCACCCCCCCTGCTGCAACAAGCGCCCCATCGGGAAAAGACTATGGGGGGGCCCTGCAGCGAGTCTCCCTCCCCTCTGGTCCAGGGAAGCTGCAGGTGAGTGCCTAGCCCTGCGCCCTGAGCTTGCCGGGCTTCTGCAGGCCCGCTGTCTGCTAGGACCCAGCAGGTCCGCCCTTGGCAAGTAAATCCCCTGGCGCCTGTGTGACTCCACACCCGAGCTTGAGGGCTACTGCAGGCCTGCCTTCTGCCAGGAACTCAGCCTGCAACTGCCAGGCCTCTGCTGGGCGGCCCACAGCCAGAAATGCTCTTGGCAACTGCCTGGCCCTACGCCATGCTTGTTGAGCTTCTGCAGGTCCGCCGTCTGCTAGAGACTCTGCCCGCGACCACCAGGCCTCTGCAGGTCTGCCCCCAGCCAAGAACTCCCCCAGCGACCACGCAGGCCTCTGCCTAGCACCTGCAGGGCTCCTGCAGGCCCGCCCCTGGCGAGTAAATCCCCTGGTGACTGTGCGGCCCCACACCGGAGCTTGCAGGGCTTCCGTAGGCCTGCCTTCTGCCAGTAACTTCGACTGCAACCACCAGCCCTCTGCAGGCCCACCCCAGGCAAGGAATTCCCCCGGCAACCACCTGGCCCTGCGCCCCATGCTTGTGGGACTTCTGCAGACCTGCTGTCTGCTACAGACTGCCGGCAACTGCCAGGCCTCCGCAGGTCTGCCCCTGACCAGGAACTCCCCTGGCAATTGAGCAGGCCTCTGCCTGGCACCCACAGGGCCCCCACAGGTCCGCCCCTGGTCAGGGACAGTCCTGGCGACTGCGAGGGCCTCCACCTGGCACCCACAGGGCCTCTGCAGGCCAGCCTTCTGCCAGGGACTCTGCTGACGACTGCCAGGCTTCTGCAGGCCTGCCCCTAGCCAGGAACTCCCCCAGCGGCCACCCTGGCCCTGCATCCCACACTTGCCAGGCTTCTGTAGGTCTGCTTTCTGCCAGGGACTCCACCCATGACCACTAGGCCCCCAGCCAGGGTCAACCCTGGCAACTTCACGGGCCTCCATCTGGCACCCCTGGGGCCTCCACAGGCCAGCCTTCTTCCAGGGACCCCACCGGTGACTGCCAGGCCTCTAAGCAGGCCCACCGCTGGCCAAAAACTTCCCAGACAACCGCACAGCCCTGTGCCCTGTTGCATCTAAAGGGCCAGACACAACAGTGAAAAACAACCATGGGGCGGAATCAACGGAAAAACTCTGGCAATATGAATAATCAGAATAGACCAACCCCTCCAAGTAACAACAAGGCAGACACAGCACAAGATCTCCTGCATAGGCAAATGGCTGAGATGTCTGAAATCGAATTCAGAATCTGGATTGCAAATAAGATGAGTGGAATGGAGGAAAAGATGGAATTAGAATTTCAAGCTATAATTCAAAAGATGACCTGAAAGATGTCTCAAGAATTCAACGAATTCAAAGACAAAATGATGAAAGATTTTGACACACTGAGACAAGAAGTTGCAGCCCTTAAAGATCTGAGAAATTCAGTAGAATCCCTCAGTAATAGAATGGAGCAAGCAGAAGAAAGGATTTCTGACATGGAAGACAAAGCTTTCAAACGCTCTCAACCTCCAAAGAGCAAGAGAAATGGTAGGCAAAAACAGATCACTCTCTCAGAGAGCTCTTGGATAACTTGAAGAAAACCAATATTCTCCTCATAGGGATCCCCAAAAGTGATGAAGCAGCTTCACAAGACACAGAATCTATTATTCATGAGATTCTGAAATTCAGATAGCAGACAGTTTCAGAACCCCAGCACAATTCAACCTGAATAAGACATCCCCCAGGCACATCATAATTAACTTCACTAGCTCCTGAAAACCTTCACCAGAAGCAAATGCTTCCTGACAGTCTTCAGAACAGTGAGCTAAAAAACTCTTTTGTCTCTAAATTACCCATCCTTAGCCATCTCTTTATAGCAGCACAAAATGGATTCATACACCAGGATATGAGTCATAAATTATTTTTTGCAAAAGCTTTAGATATATCCGAAAATAAAATGTTTTCTCTTTTTGTTGCTTATGCTATATAGTTTTTAATCCTCTTGAATTTTTTATTCAAATGAGCACTTTTTCATTTTCATGATGTGTAATTGGTTCTTTTCCATTTAAAACTGTTCTTATTTTATTTCTACCTATTTTTGTTTCATGGTTTAGGTTTTTTTTTGTGATCTATGATTTTATTATATATCTGTACATCCTAACAATACTTAGTCATTATCACATTATCCTTCAAGTTATTGTAATCTGGAATGAATTCATATTCTCATTGTTGACATTATTAGTTTTGTTTTGAATATTTCTTGACATTTGGAATTCCTATTGTGGGCACAAATATTTCTTTTGTTTGTTTTTGTTTCTTCTCCCTCTGTACTTATTCTAGTATACCTGGTAGTTTCCTTACTATGGACAAAGTCTCCACTCAGTTCAGAATCAGGTCTCTTAACATGGTATTTAAGAGTTCCTGCTCTGTTATGTTACCAGAGTATGATAACGAACCAATGGGCTGCTTGGTTTAGCAATGTTGTACCTGGATCCTACCCCTTTAGGTCTGCAGTTCCAGAAAAAATATAACTGTAGTCAGTGCTTGGCAGGAGGCTTTATTCAGCTTCTTCTCTAGAGCTCTTCTTTGATCTAGAGTTATGAACCCGGCTCTACTCTGTATCTTGACTTTGATGCCACAAGAGTTATCTTCCTCTTCCCTTTGACTTACTTTTGAACTTAGAGCCCATTAAGTCTACTGCTTGGCTTCCATCATACATTTGAATCATACATTTTTTTTTCCTAGTTTGTGAATATGTTCATCTAGTTTTGACTGCACTGCCTCTCTCTGCCTCTCTCTTTCTCTCTATCCCTCCCTTCACCTATTATCAAATGTATTTTGAGCAGAGAGAATGTAGCAAAGGATAATATACTGATCTATCTCTGTCTGGAAACCTACTTAAGCTTTTTTTTTCCTTTTAGAAATTCCTTAGAAGGAAAGAGAGAAAATAGAAAATACAGAAAACATTCAGTTTCTAAAGGAGCAATGAAAGGTTGTCTCTGGTTGTGAGATAATTCTCTGCTATAAAAGTGAAAACGTTGGCCAGGCACGATGGTTCATGCCTGTAATCCTAGCACTCTGGGAGGCCAAGGTGGGTGCATTGCTTGATCTCAGAAGTTCAAAACCAACCAACCTGAGCAAGAGTGAGACCCTGTCCCTACTAAAAATGAAAAAAATTAGCCAGGCGTTGTGGCAGACACCTGTAGTCCCAGCTACTCAGGAGGCTGAGACAGGAGGATCACTTGAACCAAAGAGTTTGAGGTTGCTGTGTGCTATGATGCGGTGACATTCTACCCAGGGCACAGAGACTCTGTCTCAAAAGTAAGTAAGTAAGTAAATAAATAAATAAAGAAAGAAAAGTTAAGTATAATTACTGCTAGGGCCCTTAATGCTACTTTCTTCTTATGTAGCTGTTTCCTTCTCCCCACCCCATATAAAACTTCTGTTCCCTGAATAGTCATCAGCATTCAGCATCCTGTTAATTCAGTCATATAATTAAAATATTCAGACTAAATTATAAATAAAGATTGTGACTCCAATGAGTACTTAACCAGTCACTATGTGGGGTAGAATTTGTGTGTGAGTGGTAATGTAAGAAGGGGGAGTTGGCTTGGCATAAAAAAAAATGTTTAGCCTCACAACCAGATAAAGGCCCAGGAATAGTCTCAAAAGCCTCTGATATGAGGCCACTTGAAGTGAGGAGGTATCAATAATTCTGCCATAATAAAAATTAGCCTGTAGAAAGTAGGGCCAACATGAAGAAAAGAGTTTTTCAAGGCCGGATCTAAATGAAGAGTGTGTGTGTGTCTTTGTGCATGGACAAACACATGCATGTGCTATGAACCCACAGGAATAAAAGTACTTGTATTAACCTAAAGGGCTCCCAGTTACCATGTGGAAATGTTTGGGAATTACTGACCAGGACTATAAGAACTATATTATTGTTCCATGTTATTTGTTTTCTGTAAGAGTTACCAGTGAATCTCTAAATTAAAACAAAGGGACCCAAGTCTTATCTTCATGAGGAGCAAGAGGTGAAGTTGGCCACTATAGCCCATTCCATTGCCAAGATTGGGGCAAAGAGGCCTAGATCTCAACCAATAGAGTAGAAGTGGTAGCAACTAAAGGCAAAAAAGACAGAGCAGGGCAGTGGTTCACGTCTGTAATCCTAGCACTCTGGGAGGCTGAGGCAGGTGGATAGCTTGAGCTCATGAGTTTGAGACACCTGAGCAAGAGTGAGACACCGTATCTGCTAAAAAATAGTTCCAGCTACTCAGTAGGCTGAGGCAAAAGGATTGCTTGCACTCAGGAGTTTAAGATTGCTGTGAGCTATGATACCATAGCACTCTAGCCTGGGGCCACAGAATGAGACTTTATCACACACACACACACACAAAAGGTATAAAAGACAAAATGAGTGTCAGGGGCCTTCTGCATAGAATCTGGTCTGAGTTTGAAAGGGGTTGTTAGCTATCAAAAGACCTATATGATGGCCTGAAAATACCACTTCTTCCCCCCTTAGTTTTCCAGGGTACTTATATAAAACCTGGAAAATCTCTTAGCTTGGAGATATATATATGTGTGTGTGTGTATACATATATATATCTAGATATATGTATATACACATCCCATATACACCACACACACTCTGAAGGAAGCCCTGGTGGCATCTCTGGCCCTCTTCACAGAAAAATGCATATGCATGTTTTATCTAGAATTTCAGGGAGTTTCTGGATGCTTGGATTAAGGTATCTCCCTGTGTAGGGAGAAGCAGTAGTTTTACATACAGAGTGGACTATAAGGGTTTTAAATGAACAACTCTCTTTGGAAATAAGACCTCATGGATTCCCCCAAGTTCCACTCTGTCTTCTCAATTTGGGGGGGTAGAAGATATTATACTCACTGGTGTTTATTCTATTTCTGGTAAGCATCCCAAATTCTGATTCAACAGTATTGCCCAAGTACCTTCCATCCTGAGTATGCCCAAATCCACACATAATACAGAAAAATCCAAACAGGATTAATTGATTCTCCATGGACCAGTCTGGTTCATGAGATCCCTAATACCCAAAGAGATAGCTGGCCCATACACTGCATCTATCACTAGTTTCTTTTATTCATGACCCTAAACACTGATGTTTTCCTTTAGAAAAGGAAAATTGTCTTTTGTAGACAAGAGTTTTGCTCTGGGGCGGCACCTGTGGCTCTGTGGGTAAGGTGCCGGCCCCATATACTGAGGGTGGCCGGTTCAAACCCAGCCCCGGCCAAACTGCAACAAAAAATAGCCGGGTGTTGTGGCAGGCGCCCGTGGTCCCAGATACTCAGGAGGCTGAGGCAAGAGAATCACCTAAGCCCAGGAGTTGGAGGTTGATGTGAATTGTGTGACGCCATGGCACTCTACCAAGGGCGATAAAGTGAGATTCTGTCTCTACAAAAAAACAAACAAACAAAAAAAAGAGTTCTGTTCTGTTGCCCCACGTAGAGTGAGGTGGCACCATCATAGCTCACTGCAACCCCCAACTCCCTGGCTCAAGTGATCCTCCCGCCTCAGCCTCCAGAGCAGCTGAGGTGCACATGATGTGATGGGATCTTGCTCTTGTTCAGGCTGGTTTCAAACTCAAGCAATCCTCCCACCTCAACTTTCCAACATGCTAGGATTACAGCTATGAGCCACTGTGCCCAGTCTAGAATTTTTTAAAGTGAATTTCATTCCTTCCTTTGTGATTATTATATTTATTTTGGATGCAGTGCACACAAAAGGTATTTCATCAACTTTAATGTTGTCTCCATCAGTTACATGGACATGATATTAGGAGGATTTCCTAGAATCGCACAATCATTCCCAACTCAGCTTCTCCCCCATTTTTAAGAGAAGCAATAGGTTTTCCTATCACCATCACAGTTCTGCATTTGATGGGGTTTGTTCTCCTTTTCCTAGAGATTCTGTCTTAAACTCTGACCTTTCATCTTCAGCAGGTGACACAGTAATCAGTGGACCAACCCCCAGCCTTGATTTCTCCACTGGATCCACAGTGACATTTTGATCAAGGGGAAAAGCTCTGAAAGTTAAGTAGTTGAGAAAAGAGATGATCCCTGAGGAAAGAGAAGACTTTCAGGTGAGGTTCAACAGACAATGGTCTTTTGGCTTTAAAAGTCTCACTAATCCTTTAATACTCATTTAAAAAGTCATCTTGTTGGTGAACCTTCTATCCCCCAGCAGAGTTACTTTCCTTATCCTCCCATACTCCCATTGCTCCATAGACTTGTTAGGACCAAACTTGAGCCTCCTGGATTCAAATCATAGTTTCACCACTTTCTGTGTGGTCTCGGGCAAGTGACTCAACCTGTCTACACCTCACTTTGTCAAAGAACAGGTTACTAATTCTAGGTTTTCAGACTCCAAAATCCATGCTTTCTTCATATCACACCAGAATATAAATATTCTGGATAGGACCAGTCAGTGCTTCTATTTGTCCTAGATTCTACCTCCTTGTCCAGAAGGAATTTCCCTTTCCATTCTTCTAACATAGGTCAGGGGACTGACTCACCAGCAAACATGTATAAGAAGTCACTCCACCAGTTAACATGATAGGTCCATAGAAGATCTGACTCCATGACATCCCTAGTATGCCAATGAACCTGTGCCACAAACAGGCTGAGGCAGAGGATCAAGCAGGTGGCTAGGACCAGAAGGAAAGGTGTCATATCTCATCAGTATCTTCAGTCTGCCTTGACAACCCCCCCCCAGCTCTTTTTCTGCCTCCAGAGTCCATATGAAAGGCAAGGATAAAAATTATAAAAGCTTGAGGATCAACCAAGATAAGGGAGAGAAAGGAGCCTCTACCTTAGGAAGGTCAGCTAAGGTTTGTTCCATAAAAGAAGATAAGGTAAGTAGCTGGCAACCTGATGTTGATACCCAACAAGAAGAGCAAAGGGAAAAGAAAAAGAGTTTGAAAGCCCTACAGACTTGACTATTTTGCATGGTATTACCCCGCCAGTCTAGGTCTGTACCTGAGATGAAGCTGAGCATGGATACCTTCAGATCCAGTTTGGTTATGCTTCCTCTTCCAGGGAGGCAAGAGCTGAAGAGCCAGCCAATGCCAATGAGAATGGTGATGAGAGAGACGAGGAAGAAGGCCCTGGAAAAGAGGAGATAATCTGCAAGAAGAGGAGGAAAGGAAAGGTCTGATTAGTCCAGCGAGGGATTCCCTTTAAGAAAGCCAGATAGAGTCTTAGAGAAGGGAGTAAAGACAAAGCAGAGCTTGCCACGTGGCACCTTCTTTCCTAGCTCTTCATCAAGTTTATCCTAGTCTAATATTTGCCTTCCAAGTTTAATGTTGTTCTCCGAAATATGGCACTATAACAATATGATCACTAATAGTTATTTTCATTAAAAGAAACCACACACCTACTTACAGAGATACATTTTTCTGTGACTCCAACACGTTAGCCAGATTAAAACATAATAATTCAAGAGCAGCACATTTCCTGCAGATTGGGTCATTCAGAATTAGCAGTATATACAGCCAGCCTGAACCACCAGCCCAGACTGAGCTATATAAAACCCAGTGCAATAGGCATCTTTGTGGGTTTTAGCCCATGATCCCCCATGGAACCTAGCAGCTTTTATCTATATTCCTGGACCATTGCCTCAGCCCTCTGACTGTAGCAAACTGGACCAACGAAGGGAACCTGACTCATGATGGAACAATCTTATTCTTATGCTTAGAAATTTAGATTGCCTCTTTGCTCACTTGAACTAAGAAGTTGTAATGTTAGGGCCAGGTGAGGTGGCTAACGCCTGTAATCCCAGCACTCTGGGCAGCTGAGGCTGGTGGATTGCCTGAGCTCGGGAGTTCAAGACCAGTCTGAGCAAAATCAAGACCCCGTCTCTACCAAAAAATAGAAATATTAGCCAGGCATTGTGGAGGGTGCCTGTAATCCCAGCTACTCAGGAGGCTGAGGCAGGAAGATCACTTGTGCCCAGGCGTTCAAGGTTGCTGTGATGTAAGTTGATGCCATGGCATTCTAGCCTGGGCAGCAGAGTGAAACTCTGTCTCAAAGTGCTAGCATTACAGGTGTGAGCCACCTCACCCAGCCTGATTCTTCTGAATCTTTATAAATAAGTCCACTCTTTATCTTATACTAGATGAATTGATTCTATAAATAATATTCAAAATACTACAGAGAATGTCAAAGGTATCTCCTATTCAACTTTCTAAGATATAAAGTCCAATTCCTCTTCCACCATGAGGGAAGACTGTAACTTCATAGTCTCCTTGCAATCTTTTCTGTCTTAGCTCCTCATCTCCTGAAATATACATAAACAAGTTCCTCACAACTCCACAGGAATAGCTAAAGATTTGCAGCATGGAAGAGTCTAACCAAGTTTACTAGTAATAATCATATATACCAAAAGGCTGCAACCTAACAAACACTTAGCTTCAGGCTCTAAAGCATCTGCATTTGGTTAACGTCATAGCTTTTTCATGCATGTAAGTAAAAAAAGAAGTGATCTCAAAGTTGAATTCAAGCTTTCATCTCCTGTATGATCTAAGTTCAGCTTTTATATGAGAGTTTTTATAGCCATTTACCTATCAAAGTTTCAAAAATCTTAGGATCTAAGTCGCAAAAGGTCCTGCTTGTATGTTTTAGTAAAACTTGATTCAGAAAGAGGAGTGCTGTAGAGCAAAGGAACACACCAATATAAGTCACCTGTATCCAAGCATTTCTGAGCCTTTTCTTACTGATATGCTTTGATGTGAACTTAAGTTGCAAGAATAGCAAGACAAGCCTCAAAGTTTATTAAAACCAATGAAGCTAATTCTCTGGGAAGAGCAAGGGTATCATTTTCAATTTGGAGAGGACAAAGTCCAAATCACTTGAGAAACTTGGTAAGATTCTTGATGGTGTTCCCGGATCAGCCTAATCTACACTTAAAAGTACCATCACAGGCCAAACACAGTGGCTCATGCCTGGAATCCTAGCACACTGGGAGGCTGAGGCAGGTGGACTGTTTGAGCTCACGAGCTCAAGACCAGCCTGAGCAAGAGCAAGACCCCGTTTCTACTATGAAAAATAGAAAAACTGAGGCAAGAGGATCACCCAAGCTCAAGAGTTGGAGGTTGCTGTCAGCTATGATGAAGTCATGGCACTCTACCCAGGGCAACAGCTTGAGTCTCTGTCTCAACAAATAACATAATAATAATAATAATAATAACAACAAAAGTACCATCAGGTAAGACATAAAAGCTTCTAAGACTGAAGTGGGCACCTAGACTGGGTAGGTGGGGCAGAGTGTGGATATTGATTTGGAGGATGAAGAATGTGCAGCTATAGACAAGAAGAGAGGTCAGCTCACATATTTAGCCAAGTCTAAGCCTCCATGCTGTTGCCATTGTGACTTCATTCCAGGCACATAAGGCCAGCGCTTCAGGAGAAGTGCCAAAAGAAGGTGGTTTGGAAATAGAAAAGCTCCTTGGTGGAGACCCCTAGTACCCTAGAGAGGCATCTGTGATGTCTGCTTAATATCTAGGTTCCTGTGTAAGCCGGTTGGAGTGCCAGAATAAAGCATCCCTACACAGCTTGGTGATGTTTATTGTATGGTGGCCCCTGGAGTCCTAACTCTAGGGTGCCTAGTGCCTTGACTAAAAGAGCTACTCTTTCTTTTCCACCTTCCACAGAAGTGTTCAAGTTACTCTCTGACAACACATCCTTTTCATCAATGCTGTGGGGAGATAACAGAAATGTCTATCCCACCCTTGAGACCTCTTAATAAAAGTGAGGTCAGCATTCTCTATTCCCCATCCTTCTTCATCCCATTAGGAGCAGCCACATCAGAGAGGCTGTAAGTCATCTACACCCAGGTGAAATCAGACACAGGGCCACAATGATCTGAAGTGAGTCCTGGACAGAGGATTGTGAGTACACACATTCTTGAATGCACCCAAACTAGCCCCTGTGAAACTTACTGCAATGAGCAAGGACACTGTGGACACTGTCAGGTAGAGAGAATAAATTCTTGTGATCCAATAGGTAAAAATTTGAAGTCAGTGAAATGGACAATAATTATTAGACAATAATGTATTTGAGCAACAGCGACATCATATTAGGCCAGGTGCAGTGGCTCATGCCTGTAATCCTATTGAGTTCAGGAGTTTGAGATCAGCTTGAGTAAGAGTGAGATCCCATCTTTAAAAATAGCCAAGTGTTGTGGTGGGCACCTGTAATCCCAGCTCCTCAGGAGGCTGAGGCAAAAGAATTGCTTGAGCCCAAGAGTTTGAGGTTGCTATGAGCTGTGACATCAAGGCACTCTACAGAGAGTGACAAAGTGAGACTCTGTCTCAAAACAAACGAACAAAAACCAATTACATCATATTATTTTCACAGGCAGATCAAGCCCAGACATTATGATTACATTTTGGGGATTTCTTATGAGATCTGTATTGCAGACTCTTTACTGGCCCTAGAATCAGGACTAGTTAACATTGGAAATAGGGTTGATATTTGACTTAAATAATGTGTGCCTTAAATATCTACTAGTTGACTTTCTCTAAACAAGTAACAGTCTGGCATGAAGTTGGATTCAGGGTTTCAAGAAATAAACTATTTATTGCTTTAAGTGACATAATTTCAGACTTCTGATTCATTAAAGATTTAAATAATAATCTTAAATTCTGAAGTACAGCCTGGGCATCCAGTTACATAAATATAACTTCAACTTAATCTTCATGCCTAAACCTTTTACTTCCTTTTTTTATTATTTCCTTAGAATTAATTTCTAGAACTGGAATTATTGAGTTAAAGATGGTAATTTTAAAGTCTCCAGAGAGATGCAATCATGCCGCTTTGGGTATACCAATTTCAATGATACATATGGGAGTGTGCAGTATTATGCATTGTCATTTTAAAATCCTTGTTAACGGCCAGCAATGGTGGCTCACGTAATCTGAGAGGCCTAGGCAGGTGGATTGTCAGAGCTCAGGAGTTTGAGACCAGCTTGTGCAAGAGCGAGACCCTGTCTCTAAAACTAGTAGGGCATTGTGGTGGGTGCCTGTAGTCCCAGCTACTTGGGGGGCTAAGGCAAGAGGATTGCTTGAGTCTCAAAAAAAAAAAAAAATCCCTGTTAATGTGATGGTTGAAAATTCATATCTCATTGTTCATTTGATTTACCTTTCTTTAATCCTTGAGGTTAAGTTGTTTTTCTTATTTCTATTGGATAATTATAGTTCCTGTTTTGTGAATTGTCTGTTCAAAAAGAGTTGCTTAATTTGGATTTTTGCCTTTTTCTTAATAATTTATATATCCTTTTTGATAGATTAAGGTCAGTAAAGTTTATCTTTCATATCTGTTGCAAACATTTTCTCTAGCTGTTCCTAGTTGAAGATGCAGTTGAATTGTTTCCCCACCTTTGTGTTTTGTTTTTTGAGACAGAGTCTCACTCTGTCCTCCTTGGTACAGTGCTGTGGCATCATAGGTTACAGCTCAAACTCTTGGGCTCAAGTGATCCTCCTGCCTCAGCCTCCTGAGTAGCTAGGACTACAGGTGCCCACCACAATGCCTGGCTAGTTTTTCTATTTTTAGTAGAGATGGGGTCTCGCTCTTGCTCAGGTTGGTCTCAAACTCCTGAGCTCAAGCAATCCGCCTACTTCAGCCTCCCAGAGTTCTGTGATACAGGCATGAGCCACTTCACCTAGCCCACCTTTGTTGTAGTCTCTTCCCAAGATCCCACTTTAGGGTACTGCCCTTGAATTCCAAATGACACAGCCCATGGGTGATGTGAAACTGATGCTTCACCTAAGGGTTGGACCTAGGTGCTCTCTCTCCCCGCATCTAGGACCCCTGCTTATCTAAGAAGGGGAATAAACACTTTGCTCATGTATGTTTTCTTTCACAATATCTGCTTCTTTGTTAAGGATATATCTTGTGGGTGATAGGAAAACTGTTAGTGTTTCCTGGAGTTCCTGCCAAGTACGTCTCAGTGACCTTATGAAACCAGACTGTCATTCATAAACCTTCATGCAGCATGTCTTTCCTCTCAGTCTTTGGTTTGATTATAAAACTCATCTTATGGTATTTTCTTTCTTTCTTTCTTTCTTTTTTTTTCAGTTTTTGGCCGGGGCCTGTTTTGAGCCCACCACTTTCAGTATATAGGGCCAGCACCCTACTCCTTGAGCCACAGGCCCCACCTGCATATGGTATTTTCTAGGCCCCAGAATTTATTTTAAAATATTTTGATGCATTTCACATTTAAATTCACATAAAATTTGACATAATTTACTCTATATAGCTGGCCTTCCTTACATCATGTATTAACATACATCTAAGTTCTCTTTAATGGTTAGCAGAATAAGCTGACCTTGCAAGTCAACTCTAACGGGTGTTTAGACTCTACCTCTCAGCTACATCCAATCACTTATTGTCTATCTCTGTAAGCTCCAGTAGAACATTAGTCACATTGCTTCATAGTAATATCTTATAAATGGCAATAGAAGTCTTCCCAGAAAGTAAATAATATCAACTTATCTGGGACAGGAACAGCCTGGAATAGGAGGGAGAAAGGGTACACTGATGATACCAAAGAAAGGGCTGGCTACATTTACAACTTGGCTGAGATCCATCCTGAAGTTGGAGAAGAGAAGACCTAAAGGTCTTAGAAGAAGAAAGATGAAGGTCCAGTGCGGCAGAAAGCTCTGGAACTGTAGGGCATGAGGCATTTGATTTGGTGGCACTCACAAGGCGGCTTGGGTGTGTGGCTCCAGCACAGCTCATGGTTGCATACAGTCCAGAGTCCTGCGTAGAGCTCAAGGCCATTGTTGATCACCAGGAATTGCACCCAGTTCAGTGGGGACATGCAGATCAGCATGAGGAAGCTAAAACCACAGAGGCTGGCACAGAGCATTCGGATGTAGGTTTGTGTCTGATCCATATACTGCTGCCGCCTCTGAGGTGGCATCGAGGCACTCGAATCTTTGTTGGTGGGGAGGGTAGGCTACAAGGATGAGGGACATATTGCCTACCCCAAAATATAGCCCATGACCTCCAGGGTCTCCTATTCTTCTCTATCTCAAATATCCCCATGTGGGTTTGATTTGATATCGTTCCTACTCAAAGATATCTTTGATATCTTTCCATACTCCTTTTATGAACACCAAAAATTTTAGGGTGATCTTTTCTCTATCTTTAGGATGCTCTATCTAGCCCCCACCTTCTAGTGACCTCTCGTCTGACCTCCAGTTAGGTACCTCCTCACCCTTTGGTATTGTCGGTTCCCTTTTATTTTGGGAACCTCAGGAGTGTAGAAAGTCAAGGTTAAATTTTCCTTCTGCTCCATCTTGGCAGTCAGTTCACTTTCTAACTGCCACGGAATTTGTCTCAGCACCTCCTCACACACTCATAGAACCAAAAGGGACCAGGACCCATTGCCCGGCTCTCATTTCTGTTTTATGTTCCAGGTTTGGTTAGATCAGGAAAAAACTATCACGTTTTAAGCATGTGTAGGTATATGTGATGCTCCCTTCCCTCCCCTCTCAAAATCTTCTTAACTCCTTTATTCAATAAATCCACAAACATTTATCAGCAGTTGCTGTGTGTCAGGCTTCATGCTAGGTCCTGGGACACTTCTCTCAGAGCAAATAATGAAGTGTAACTCAAATGTCTCCAGAAATCATTTGATTGTGGCTATACATGTCAGTAGCCAGTAAACTAGAGTTCGTGGCAAGTATCTCAGTCTCCAGAACCAGTCTCTTAGGCAGCATCCACCCTCTTCTCCCTTTTTTGGTCTGGTTCTCTCTATTCAATACCCTCTACTCATGAAACCCTTTAAGGGTGCTATACCGGGTCACTGCCACTGCCACTGCAATACGGCCCATTATGAAAATGCCAGCAACCATAAAGCTCAGAAGGCTACACACCAATGTGCTACCACTATTCAAAATACTGAGGCAATGCTGGATTCCACATCAAGATAAGGAAAATGGGCTTTTCCTGATTCTACAGCCAACATGGCTTGTGCCCAGGGTATCTCAAAGTGTCTTTCTTTCCTTTCCTTTCCTTCTCCTTCCTTCCTTCCTTTCCCTTCCTCTTCTCTCCTCTCCTCTCCTTTCCTTTCCCTTTGTATCTTTGCAACAGAGTCTCAGTTGCCCTCGGTAGAATGCCATGGCATCATAGCTTACAGCCACCTCGTGCACTCTTGCCTCAGTTTTCCTATTTTTAACAGAGACTGGTTTCTCTCTAGCTTAGACTAGTCTCAAACTCCTATGCTCAAGAAATCACCTGCCTCAGCCTCCCAGTGTGCTGGGATGATAGGCATGAGTCACCATGCCTGGCTCAAAGTGTCCTTGTCAAACAGCTCTCTCAGCAGCTAATCCCAACTTCTTTCCCTACAAGGGCTCAAAATCAATCCAAGAGATGGTAGAGAAGTCATCCTGATCATTGACTTAAATAAATATCCTGCCAGATTACCAGCTCTTGTTTTCTACAAACAGATAAACTTTGATTTCTAAATTTGGATCTGAGAGAAGAGGAGGAGCTGGGCCTGGAAGAGCTGCTGCCAGGTTTTGTGAGTTGTGGGGAACCAGTCCTGGGGGGCAGGATGTATTGCAAAGCCCAAGCTGGTGGTGCAGAAGGTGGTAGTTCACCCTCTGTTGCTGCTCAGTGTGGTGGATCATTTCAACCCTAAGCAAGATGGGAAACCAGAAGTGTGTTGTTGGTGTGCTTTTGGGGTCATAGCAAAAGAAAGTACTTGATGTATCCAACAGTTTTGCAGTAACTATTGATGACAAAGGTCTGGTTTTTAGACAATGATTATGTGGAAAATGTTTGTGAAATGTTTAAGTAGGTTATTGCCAGAGAGAGAATAGTTGGGTAGTACCAGACAGGCCCTAAACTACCCAAGAATGACACCACCATCAATAAACTCATGAAAAGACACTATCCTAACTCAGTATTGGTCATTATTGATGTGAAATCAAAGGATCTGGGGATGTCCACAGAAGCATATATTTCAGTGGAAGAAGTTCACAATGATGGGACTACAACCTCAAAAATATCTGAGCACGACCAGCGAAATTGAAGTAGAGGAAGGTGAGGAAGTTGGAGCAGAACATTTGTTATGAGACTACAGTGGGCACTCTTTCCCAGTGGATCACAAACCAAGACCATGGTTTGAAGGGACTGAACTCCAAGCTTCTGGATATCAGGAGCTACTTGGAAAAAGTAGCCCCTGACAAGCTACCCATTAAACACTGGATCATCTACCAGCTGCAAGACGTCTTCAGCCTACCTGCAGACATCAGCCAAGGCCTTTTACATGAAGACCAACAACCAGATAGTGGTGGTATACTTGGCATCTTTGATCCATTCTATGCTCAAGCTACATAGCCTCATCAATAACAAAATTGCCAACTGGGATGCAGAGAAGAAAGAAGGGCAGAAAAAAGAAGAGAGCAAAAAGGATAGAAAAGATGACAAACGGAAAGATAAAGGTAAGGGAAAGAGTGATGTAAAGAAAGAGGAGAAAAACGGGCTAAGGCGCCAGCCATGTACACCTGAGCTGATGGGTTCAAATCCAGCCTGGGCCCGCCAAACAACAATGACGGCTGCAACCAAAAAATGGCCAGGCGTTGTTGCAGGTGCCTGTAGTCCCAGCTACTTGGAAGGCGGAGGCAAGAGACTCACTTGAGCCCAGGAATTAGAGGTTGCTGTGAGCTGTGATGCCACAGCACTCTCTCCAGGGTGACAGCTTGAGGCTCTGTCTCGAGAAAAAAAAAAAAAAAAAAGAGGAGAAAAGTAAGACACGTAGCTTTTTAAGTTTGTAAATTAAAGCCAAGTGTGGCAGCTCATGCCTGTAATCCTAGCACTCCAGGAGGCCAAGGCAGGTGGATCACCTGAGCTCAGAAGTTCGAGACCAGCCTGAGCAAGAGTGAGACTCCCATTTCTACTAAAAAAGAAAAAAAAAAAAAAAACTAGCCATGTGTGATGGCAGGTGCCTATAATCCCATCTACTCAGGAGGTTGAGGCAAGAGGATCTCTTGAGCCCAAGAGTTTGAGGTTGCTGAGAGCTGTGACACCAGGGCATACTACAAGGGGTGACAAAGTGAGACTCTGTCTCAAAAAAAAAAAAAAAAAATCAGAAGAATCTCATAGATTCCCAGAGACAGAAAGTTCATTGAGGCTTAGGGGATTCGAAAGGAAGCTGGAATCTCAGACAAAGAAAATCAAGCTAGTCAATCACTTAGTTTAGTTAGAGTCACTTTGTCACTCATCTTTGTTTATGTTTTATCTCTATAGCTCAGTTTTCCCTTCTTAATAGTGTTTAAGTACCCAACAGGTGGAAATCTAGTCTAACTTTACATCTTTGTGATTTTTTTTTTTTTTGAGACAGAGTCTCAAGCTGTCACCCTGGATAGAGTGCTATGGCATCACAACTCACAACAACTTCCAATTCCTGGGCTCAAGCAAGTCTCTTGCCTCCGCCTCCCAAGTAGCTGGGACTACAGGCGCCCGTCACAACGCCCAGCCATTTTTGGTTGCAGCCATCTTTGTTGCTTGGCGGGGCTGGGCTGGATTCGAACCTACCAGCTCAGGTGTATGTGGCTGGTGCCTTAGCCCGTTGAGCCACAGGCGCCGAGCCAGTCTTCTTGATTTTTAAAAATTTTATTATTTTTTTTATTTTTGAGACAGAGTGCCACTATGTCGCCCTCAGTAAAGTAATATGGTGTCACAGCTCAGAGCAACCTCAAATTCTTGGGCTTAAGCAATTCTCTTGTCTCAGCCTCCCAAGTAGCTGTGGGGACAGGTGCCCTCAACAACGCCCAGGTATTTTTTGTTTGTTTGCAGTTTCTGGCCGGGGCTGGGTTTGAACCCGCCACCTCTGGCATATGGGGCTAGTGCCCTACTCCTTTGAGCCACAGGCACCACCCGCAGCTATTTTTTGTTGTTGTAGTTGTCCTTGTTGTTTAGCAGACCCGGGCCGAGTTTGAACCCACCAGCCCAGTGTATAGTGGCCAGCGCCCAACACACTGAGCTGTGGGCACTGGGTCGCTCTCTTTTTTTTTTTTTCCCCAAGACAGAACTTCACTCTGCTGCCCAGGCTAGAGTGCCATGGCATCAACTTACATCACAGCAACCTTGAACTCCTGGGCTCAGGGGATCCTCCTGCCTCAGCCTCCCAAGTAGCTGGGACTACAGGCTCCTGCCGATTCATTCAGCTAACTGTTTCCTCTTGTTTAGTAGAGATGGGGGTCTTTCTTTGCCCTGGCTGATGCTCTAACTCCTGACTTCAACTGATCCTCCCATCTCAGCCTCCCAGGGTGGTAGGATTATAGGCATGAGCCGCTGCACCTGACCGAAATCCCTGAAGTTTTGTTTGAGGAAAAATACTCAAAGACAGAATGAGGTATAATTGTCATTTCATTTTGTATATATAGATCTCTAAGTTTCTCAGTCTAGTTCAAATACCAGAAAATAATGGTTTAAATTTTATTACCAAATTTGACTGCTACAGGTGTGTGTTAGTTTTTTATTAACAAAGTGGAATTTCAGAACTGGAAAAATTTTATGTATCTTTTAATCCAACATCATCATCACAGAAATGAAGAAACTGGGGCCACTGGGCATGGTGGCAAGCCTATAATCCCAGCACTCTGGGAAGCTGAGGTGGTAGGATCCCTTGGGGCCAGGAAGTCAAGACCAGCCTGGGCAACAGCCAGTACCTCCCCTCTATTAAAAATAGAAAAAATTAGCCAAGTGTTGTGACAGACATCTGTAGTCCCAGCTACTTGGGAAGCTGAGGCAGGAAGATTGCTTGAGCAAAGGAGTTTGAAGTTTCTGTGAGCTATGATGATGCCACTGCATGCTAGCCACGGTGACAGAGTTGAAAGAAAAGGGAAGGTAGGAGATAATTTGATCAGGCATACAATTTGGTTTTTTGTTATTTTTTTTTGAGACAGTCTCACTATGTCCCCCTTAGTGGAGTGCTATGACATCACAGCTCATAGCAACCTCAAACTCCTGGGCTTAAGCAATTCTCTTGCCTCAGCCTCCCTGTAGCTGAGACTACAGGCACCTGCCACAATGCCCAGCTATTTTTTGTTGCAGTTGTCATTGTTGTTTACCTGGCCTGGGCCAGGTTAGAACCCACCAGCCTCAGTGTATGTGGCTGCCACTGTAGCCACTAAGCTATGGGTGCCCAGCCGATCAGGCACACAATTTGGAAAACCAAAACTCTGATGGCATTGTAGAGGCTGAATTGAGGAAACCTTGAAAAGCTCCTTTTTTGCCTTCCCCCTCACCTACATCTCTGATCTTAATCTACTCCACTGGCTGTCATTATTTTTATTATTCCTCTGCTATCCAAATTGATGGCAATGTTATGTCTTCTAATTTAAAGAACTCGTATTGTTAAAAAACTTTATTCATTTAAATTTTTGCCACTATCTCTATGCAAGGTTCTGAACATTATGATTACAATTTTTTTAACTTTAAAAGTCATTCACTAACTTCTTTCTTTTTTTTTTACTTTTGAGACAGAGTCTCACTATGTCGTCCTTGGTAGAGTGCTGTGGTGTCACAGCTCACAGCAAACTCAAACTCTCGGTCTTACAGGATTCTCTTGCCTCAGCCTCCCAAGTAGCTGAGATTACATGCCCGCCACAATGCCTGGCTGTTTTGTTGTTGTTGTTGTTATTGTTGTTTAGCATGGCCAGGCAGAGGGCAAACCTATCGCCCCCAGTGTATGTGGCAGTCACCCTAACCACGGAGCCCTAAATCCTTTTTTTTTTTGAGACAGAATCTCATTTTGTTGCCCTCGGTAGAGTGCTATGGTGTCATAGATCACAGCAACCTCCAACTTTTGGGCTCAAGTGATCCTCTCGCCTCTGGAGTAGCTGGGGTTACAGGTGCCCACCACAATGCCTGGCTATTTTTTAGAGTCGAGGTCTCACTCAGGCTGAACTCCTAAGCTCAGGGAATCCACCCACCTCAGCCTCCCAGAGTGCTAGGATTACAGATGTGAGCCACTGAGCCTGGTCTCATTCATTAACTTTCTAAGTACTTTTATTGATAACTTTCATGGTCTATTTGGGTCCAGCTCCTTCATCTTGTGTTATTTTTAAGTAAACCACTCCTCTTCCTTGGTACGTGTTGAGTATCACACAAAAGTGTGCCTTGACAGATGCTCAGTCCTGGAACCCTACTTTCATCTTGAACCTGCTCTGACCCATCCTGAAACTACTGATCCTACAGGCCTGCTTATGAACTTTGTTCTTTTGACAATGCTGCTACGATTCTCTGCCTTGGAACCTTGGGTAATATCTCCCCTGACTGGTAATGTCTGTCAGCGCTGATGAAAATTTAGATGCAATGGAGAAATTAAGACTACAAGCCTAAGCCTTCAGATCTGAAACTGTGAGATCTAATTTCTGCTCCAATTGCTGGAGCTCCAAAAGATTGAAGAAGTAATCAATCTTCAAAGAGAAATTTCTTTCTTTTTTTTTTTTTGTAGAGACAGTCTCACATTATTGCCCTCAGTAGAGTGCCATGGCGTCACACAGCTCACAGCAACCTCCAACTCTTGGGCTTAGGTGATTCTCTTGCCTCAGCCTCCCCAATAGCTGGGGCGACAGGCACCCGCCACAACACCGGGCTATTTTTCTGTTTTGCAGTTCACCCGAGGCCGGGTTTGAACCCTCCACCTTTGGTATATGGGGCCGGCGTCCTACTCAATGAGCCACAGGCGCTGCCCTAAGAGAAATTTCTTGACCAATCACTGTTAAGTTACAAAAGAGACTGCTTTGTTATCTGATCAAAACCATGTATATATATCTGTATTTGTAACTACCATTAGGTACCTACAACCTGAATATAAATTACCATGAATTTAAAAGTCCTTTATTTTTATTTACTTATTTTTTTAAATTTCAGATTAATATGAGGGTACAGATGATTAGGTTACAATCTTTGTTAGGTAAAGTCCCTGTCTTAGTTGTGTCCCACATCCAGAAAGTGTATCATATACACTTACACTGTGCCCATTAGGTAGGAAGGAGCACACCAACCCAAACCTTTTATTTTTGAAAAAGTTTATTTTATTGATGTTTATACTTAATACTAAAATTTTGTGACTTAAACAATACTAGCCACACGAAACATTAACAATAGCATTACTTTTATTTTCTTTTGAGTCAGAGATTCAACTATGGTCTGATCTGTGGAATTCTCCTTGATCGTGCTCCAAGCCTCTTTTCTGGATTTCCACTGTTTCCTGGCTCTACTGCTCTCTTCCTTCTCTGGCTGCTGTAATTTAGACCCTCATGATTCTTCATCTCAAATTAAAAAAAGGAGTGGCTGTCTCCTAAGGGTTTTTTATCCATCCATGAGATGTAAAAGGAATTTTCTAAAAAGCAAATCTTTGGGATGACTTTCAGTTGCCCACAGAATAAAGCCCTGACTCTTGTACTTCCTACGTAAGTCCTGATTAGACCAGGCTGTGTCTTTATCTCTGGGCATTATCCATCTTGCACTTAACGGTACAAGCAATACGCTACCACTTGTAGGAAATGCACACCAGGGCATGTGGAGTTTTGTCTGGAGGGAAGAACAAATGACTAGGACATGTATAATGAATCATGAAGGCAAGAGTTGACACCAGAAAGCAGAGAATAGGATGCCTCGACCTGGCCATTTTTCCAGGCCCAAGTAGATCACATTTTAGTAATCTGTGATCACCTCTCCAACAGAATAGTTCAGACTAGCAACTTCCAGTCTCTTCTTGCCTTACTCACAGCATTTCACATCACAACGACTTGTGGTGTTAATTCTCAGTCTTTCTGCTTCTGAATTCGCCTTGGCCTGGGAAGAGGGCTGGAGAACTCGTCTTCACCGCTCGAGACTCACTCTAGACGTGCTCCGACTGGGAGACCTTTCTCGCCCGCCGCGCCTCCCCACACTGCGCTTCTACGGCCTGGTGGCTTTACGTCGGGTCGCGGCCGGCAAGGTGGCAGCGGGCCGTTACCCAGCGTTCCCGCGGCCGCGGCAAAGCGGGCACCCGGGGCGGCGCACAGTAGGAGCTCAGCCCCCAGGGCCCGGAGGGAAAGGGCCGCCTCCGATCACGTGACCCGCCGATTGTCACGTGGGCGCCGCTCACCTGACCAGGGTCTCACGTGGCCTAGCCCGCTGGGAGGAGGTGACCGGCGGGCCATGGCAGGCTCCAGGCTTTGGTTTTCGCTGCTGCTGGCGGCAGCGTTCGCGGAGCGGGTGACGGCCCTCTGGCCCTGGCCCCAGTACATCCAGACCTCCGGCCGCCGCTACGTCCTCTATCCCAACAACTTCCAGTTCCAGTACCATCCCAGTTCGGCCGCGCAGCCCGGCTGCTCCGTCCTCGATGAGGCCTTCCAACGCTACCGCGACCTGCTCTTCGGCTCCGGGTCGTGGCCTCACTTGACAGGTGAGTCGGACCTGCCCCACCTCGTTCCCACGCCCGGAGAGAGCCTCCCCTGGGACAACTCCCCAAGGCCTCCTGAGACGCCCTCATTTTAGCTTTTACCCAGCCCTCTGATCATGTGCACGGCACTTCCTCCTGCCTTTTTTCTCTGGCTGTCGATTCAGTCTCCCCAGCATGTTAGTCCTCTTCTTCCATTCACTCCTCCGAGCTGACTTCTGGGGCAGATTTGTTTGGAATCCTTTTCTCGGGCTATGTTAGGTTTTCATTCAAAAATACCCACTGTGGGAATTAACAACTCAATCAGGGTATCAAATTACTGAAAATAATGCTGGCAGGCTTCTAAGGTGATCCTTCTGAACATTTTCAAGGGAGGCAGAGTCCTAGTTGAGGCTGTGACTAGGGCTGGGTAGAGGAGACCAGAGAAAACACCCAAAATTGGTGGGAAAAAATACACGAACCTTGCATAAAAACGTAAAAGTGTCTTCCATAAGAAAATGAGTTTCCAGCAGCCACTTAAAAAGAAAGGGTAGATGTGTAATAATTAGCTAGGTCTAAGAAGGAGGAAGAAATACTTGAGCAGAAGCACCAGGCCTGGTGTGTGTGATGAGGGTGGGAACTGTGGAGTGATGGGATTGGTGAAGGAGAAATGAGGAGTCAGGTGGGCTTTGGACATTGGTTTCACACAAAATGGAAGGGGTTAGCAGTTTTCTTTTGTGCAGGTACGTAATAGTACCGAAAATTTCTTATGAAGATAATTATTCCTTGACAAATTTATTATTAAAGTCAGCAATGTAAAGGAATGAAATTCTACTTTATGGGCTTAAAATTAGGACTTTTCTTAATAATCTTCTGAAATCTAGCTCTCTGGTTATATTGTCTTGTGCAGGGAAAGCCTTTATTTCCAATTGGGCCTTATAATTGTATGATGTTTCAAGTGTGCTTAAATTACTTTCACAAAAGTTCTCATTTGATGTGTAGAATTAAAGCAATTAAACAGATAGTACTGAGGAGTGACGGATAATTTACAGAAAGAAATAGAATCTTGGTATCAAGGTAAGATTCATTAGGCTGGAGAGGATAGTAGGTCTGCTATTGAATGTGGTAGCTCACATATTTATCTGAATCTTTCATGACAAGTAATTGAGTGCCTTACACAAGATTGGCACTCATGATTAGAGAACAGTTGGAGCTTGGCTTATGCAGAAAGAGATCCTTCATTTAATTGGTACATACCAATCGTGGTGCTTGGTACTCTAGAGATTACAAAAGAAATCTAAGATGTAGCCCCATGTTCTACACTTTAACTGAGAAATTATAAAGCAGAAGAACACAATTATGAAATGCTCAAAAGATAAGGAGGATATTTACTACTATTGTATAAATGAGGATAATTCCAATGCTTATAAATTAAGCCTTCACCTCCATTTGCTATAGTTTAATCAAGTAAATAGGAATGGGGAAAGTATCTGACAATGGGGTGCTATAAATTCTCTAATGAAAAAGATTTAGAGTCAGGTTAGAAACTCAGTAAGATGTTTATTTGAATTTATTACTACCTTCCTGTGAATGAATTTGCATTATCAATTGAGAATTCTTGCCAATTGAGAGAGAATGAAGGCTGGGTTGGGTGACCATTACCAAAGACTTACAAGTATTTTCTTTCTCTATTGTTCTTCCCTTTGGAATCTTCTTTTTGGTACATAAAATAGTTTCCTGTGCAGGATTTCAGGTGACTTTTGATCTATAATTCTATTTCTGCAGAAACAAGGGAAGGCCCAAACCATAGTATATTTCTGGGGATTTTTTTGAGACAGAGTCTCTCACGTTGTCACCTTGGGTAGACATAGTTTATAGCAACCTCAAACTCTCAGGCTCAAGATGAGGTATGCTTGCTCAGGCTGGTTTTAAACTCCTGAGCTCAAGCAATTCACCTGCTTCGACCTTTCAGAGTGCTAGGATTACAGGCCAGAGTATATTTTTTTATGGTCAAATTTTAGTAAAGAAAGCAACATATGCAAGTTATGTGTTAGATAATTGTCATTTCCAACCCCTTTCTCCAAATAACTTATTTGTAGGTTCTAGGCTAATGTTTGTCTGAACCTGGACCTCAGTGGTTTTGATCTGAACCTAGAACTCCATGGAATTCATACTATCCTTCTCTGACAAACAAGTCTAGTATTGTGATTCAATCCTATTTTGAATCCACCTTCAAAGGATTAGCCATAGTCCCATCAGCTGCTTACATGGTTTGTGGAGGTGTTTGGTATTTGCCATCTGTCTTTGTCATTGAAAGGTATTTTCATTGAGAGGGCATGTGTTGTGTGTTGTTGAACTTGTTAAATGGAATTATTTTAGGTTCTAAAAACTTGAATGAAATTAGTTCTCTGATTATTAAGACACATCCTGTTTGCAAATTAAAGACTTGATAATTTGGAATAACACCATCTGATGTTGTCCAGATACTAACTTGATATCTGGAGCATGGTGTTTGATGGAGCTGATAAAGTCCGAATTTTCCAGGTAAAATGATTAAATCTAATCATGCTATTTGTCTGCATTCTTCTTTTCTTTCCCTGAAATTAGTTGGTTGAAGCTGTGGTACGGTTAAGGTAAGGTTCCCATCATGGTCTGATTCTCACATGTGAGAGAGAATACCTGAGAAGGGTGAGATCTGGAACAGATCTTCTGAAGGAGACCACAGGGATACACTTGCAGGATCCTCTTCATGGTGACTCAGCTCTTGGGGATTTGTAAACTTCCTGGAACTTGGAAATTTCCACTTCTGTGAAATCCTGTAGTTCTATGGGGGCTGGAATAGAATCTCTCACTTAATTCAAACTGGCCAATGAAAAACGTACCGATGGATTGGAACTTTTTGACTAGAGATAAAAAGGGAAAGACCAAGCCAGTCTAGGATTGCCATCATTTGGAATTCTATGCCCTAAGCTCCTGGCTGGTGAATAAAGCCCTTCCTCTTATAAACATGGTGTTTGGTGCTCTTTCTCTCCAGTGGGCCTTGCCTTCCTGCAACACATGCATCCCTTTTAGTTATGCAGGATGCCATGATCCCAAAACTGAATAATCCCTGTTCCCTTCTCTTTTATTCTATAATGGAAGTAAGATTATTTTGAGTATCTGGATCCTTTTGCAGCCATTGTCAATATTTGATTTCCTCATCCTCAGATATTAAACAAGTGACTAAGTTAATAAATGGCATAGTTCATTATGATCTGAATCTTTTAAAATATCTCCTTTGTCCATTCCTTCTATGCTTTGCCTGGAGCATCAATATTTGGTAACTATTTGTTAGATATATTAACAATAAAGGGCCCTGCGGGTGTATCCTTGTAGTCTCTTTGGGAAGACTTGTTCTCCTGGACCTCACCCTACTCGGGTATCCTCTCTCAGTAGTTGTCTAGTGTAGCAGGCCCCCTGCCAGGCCCAGTCTATGTGGCTGGCACCCTAACCACTGAGCTACGGGTGCCGAGCCACATTCCAGGCATTTCTGAGGATCACAAGAAAATAGTAATATCTTTGCAGTCTTCGACAGCTGATACACTACACAAATACAATAGTCAAGAGAACTTGGTGATTTAAAAAATAAAATAAAAAGTAATAGTCTGTGATGAGATGCCCTTTGTTCCATTTCCTTCTACCCACAACCTCAAACAGAAGAATGAAGCAAGGCCTTGGAGGGTTTTTGCTAATTGATATCTATTGATTTGTGTTGTTTTGTTGTTTGTTTTTAACAGTAGGTGTGAGCTTTTTTAGCTACACATTTCATTCTAGGGCATTTTATCAGTTGCTTAGCTTGATAAAGGCATAACCTTCAGTCTCTTTCCTGTTGCTTATACATAAGGAAAGGAATTTTCCTGCCTAACCAGTACTTCTGTTATTAATAGAAATGAATGAGGTCCCTCTTAAGTTTCTGCATTTTCCTTAGTTTCCTTTACTGACTCTGCAAATAGGTGATAGTGTAGAGTCAATTTGCATCATCCTCAAGAGGTTAGCCAGTTTGATGAGATGTTTTCTTCTACCTTTTAGGGCCACTGTCAAAGTCAACTGAAGAAAGGTTGGGTGTGAAAAGGTCAGAGGGGTATGTATGTGAATATGATCAGAGATATGATCTTTCCCTCAAGATTTATAGGCCTACAGTCCATTGCAATTTGAAATGGGTCAGATTTTCTTTTCTATTTCTGGCTATAGTGAATATGACTCATTTTCAGGAACTTCAGTCTTCTCTCTTCATGTTCGTTGTTTCTGTTTTAAGCTGTAGCATTGCTTAAGCTTCCTGGTCATACACTCAGCCCTGATCCTCGGCCAACAGTGGTGTACTATTGTGTCCGTGTTGTGAGATTGTTTGGGCTTGGGTGTGGTGGAAAGTTCCTGTCTGTACAAGTGTATGCTCAACCATGGGAAGTTTGGGTGCTTGTCCCCTCAGACGTCAGTCAGTAGCTTTCTCCTTCTTTTGTAAAGCTCTTGGGAAAAGAGCAGGAAAAGTTTAGTTTGGTACCATTCAACCTTGTCCTGGTAGTAACTAGCACTGGGATCCTCCATTAGTGGCTTTGTTCTTTTGATTGGGGCTGTACCCCTAGACTGGAGCAGATTGAGAGTTCTAAGCCCATGTCCTTTTTACGCATTGAGTATCAGCCTGTTTGCCATACAAGGTGGCATCACACACTAGTGGCGTCTTCAGTCTCCCCCTGAAGTTTTATGGCTTTCATGGTCTTAGGAAGCTCTTCAAAAACCCTCTGGGCCACTGCTTCTATGTTGTGGTTATGCCACAAGGTGCCCTTCGCCAGGGCTGCTCCAGCCATATGATAGGATGGAGGTTTCTTGACGGAACTGACCTTTTGAGAAAAGGGAAATAGAGAATGGAAAGAAACTAGTATTTACTGAGTCTGCCATTTGATGTTTATTGTGCCTATCAGTCTTCATAACAGGTCTTTGAGATCAGTGTTAGCCCCATCTTTTAGAACTCCAGCTCATAGAGGCTAAGGAATATGCTCAGGGTTAAACAGCTAGTAGTGGCAGAGCAGAAATGCCTGGAAAGTCTGCAAAGATTTTGCTCTTTTTACTATACATCCTTGGGGTACACTCATAAATATCTTTATGAAGCCAGTTAGTAATTTGGAAAACTACTGGCCTCTGGTAGGATTAAGTTTTGATCACACCTTATAGTGTTAATTACTTCAAATGAGTAATAACTTCAATGTCTAATTGCTTGTTTATTAGCATTCAGGTTATGAATATTTTGATCCTTGATCCATTGTTATCAGATTCCAGTAGTGTTTCTGGCTGCCTTTCATCCATCCATCTTTAGTCCCTAGAAGTAGGGGTATGGACTACAAGCGTAGTTTTCTTCAGTGATAATTGAAGTGCCAGATGCTTTAAGAATGTAGAAGAGGAACACCTGACCCAAGTGTGTGGGAGTTGGAAGGGTGTGAAGATGCATATTGAAAAGGCTTTCATAGAGGGCTGTTTAATCAGATCTGAAAACAGGAGTTTGTGGGGATAGAGATAGTGTTCCACACAGGAATTTTTTATAGTAGAGGGCATGTGAGAAACTCCTTTAGGCAAGAATCCTTCTTGCCATAGTCAAGAATCTCAAGGTTACTGTGGGTGAAGTACACAATGTAGGGAGGATCAGCTATGATGCCACAGCACTCCAGAGCGACAGAGTGAAACTCTGTCTCAAAAAGAAAACAAGAAAGAGAGAGAAATTATGAGATTGAGAGTGAGAATCATAAATGGTTAAGTTTGATTTTGGAAGTATTGAATATGTGGTATCTAGCAAACAGTTAACTATACAGTACTAAACCTTGGGAGAATAGCCAGGCAAAGGGCAGTGCCTATAGTCCTAGCTGCTCAGGAGGCTGTGGCAGGAGGATCACTTGAGCCCAGGAGTTTGAGGTCAGTCTGGGCAACATAGCAAGGCCTCTCTAAAAAGGGGGAGGAAGGAAAGAAAAGAGAGAAAGCTGGGGAGGATAATTTTACACACTTCTACAGGACAAGAAGGTCTAAAAGGTGATCATGGGAAGAAGGTCAAGGAGGAGGAGAGTGTTGTAGATAAATGCTAAGCCAGGACGTGGGCTATTTCTTCTTGCATGTTGAAATAATCGAGGATGATAGTTAGTCTTGGTGGGGGAGAGGAAGACTGGGTACCAAGGTCCATAGTGTTGAGTAATCAAAGAAGCAACCAGGAGGTTGCAGAGGGTTGTGACAGGAGAGGGTCAAGATTTAACATCGGATGGCATGAGCCGCAGAAGAGAGGTGTTTTTTTTACGTGATGCTAATGGAGTGGATGGCCGAGAAGCAGCCCCATATTCTCAACCCTAGGATGTGTGAAGGTGCTGAGCAGGTTGTAGGGGAAGTGGTGTGTGGCGTTCCCAGGGAGGGCAGACTTCAGTCAGAATGAAGTAGAAGAGGCCGAGGATGTTGGTTGTTAAGTAACCATGCAACAAGATTTCAGAGGTTTGTAGGGATGGATGGTGTCTCATATAGGTGTTCTGGTAAAGAAGAGGAAAAAACATTTATAGGAATGGAGGAAAGGTAGAACCAGAAATGAGCAGAAGCATTTATGTAAATATGATGGAGGTATGATGGTTAGGTTTCCCTGAATATAATATTGCCAAGAAAATAAGTTCCAGAGATAAGCAAGAGTTCATATGTGCATCAGAATTTAATGTGATAAAGGAAGCTTTTTTTTTGGCAGTTTTTTGGCTGGGGCCAGGCTCGAAACACCCCCCGCACTCCCCCCCATGTATAGGGGGCCATGCCCTACTCCTTGAGCCACAGGTGCCGCCCAAAGGAAGCATTTTTGATCAAAAGTGAAAAGATATAATAGTCAATAAATAAGGAAGATGTTATCCATTTGGAAAAAATTAAATCCTTACATCAAACACAAAAGTCAACTCCAGACAGATTAAAAATCTAAAGATAGGCTCGGCGCCTGTGGCTCAACGAGCTAAGGCGCCAGCCACGTACACCTGAGCTGGCGGGTTCGAATCCGGCCCCCGGGCCCGCCAAACAACAATGACGCTGCAACCAAAAAATGGCCGGGCGTTGTGGCGGGTGCCTGT